>JAHWFP010003538.1:179-14977 GCA_023313725.1 Lithobius niger
AATAAAACTACCTAGACAAACAGAACTGTAATATATTAGAAGGGCCAAGGGTTTTGTGTATACAGGGTGGCCCAAAAAAAACTGACGACGCAAAATTTTCTAAGTCTAAATTTTCTAGTTAGCATCCCTCAGAACCAGGAGAGGACAGAAATCAAATCTAATGAAACGGGAAGATTTCTGTCCTCTCCTGGTTTTGAGCGGTGCTAACTAGAAAAGTTGGACTTAAAAAATTGTGCGTCTTCAGATTTGTTGAGTTAAGAGAAGAAAAAAGCAAAAAACTCGTTTCATTTTGTTGTAAAGCTAATCAGGAGTCTTGCTATACGAAAGGTAATGAGATTGCTGGTTTTCTGAGAAGAAGGATTGAATGTAAAAGACGCGATGAAGGTTATGCACTCTCATTTTATTAATTCGGGTGTAACATTCGGCATAATTCAAGTAGTACAGCTCCATGCTAGTATCAAAATAAACGAAAGAGTTGTTGAGCATGGCAAATTGCGTAACCATGTTGGCTAGTTAAATAAATAAACGCAAATCGCTGTAAATTATGTAAAGGAAAGAGGGAAAACAAACCATACAGCGTAAATCATACACTAGAAATAACGTAGTGCAATAAGCCACTTTTATGCAGCTACGTTTCGTCGGAGTGACTTTATCCTGATTCAAACTGACTACCCAATTCGTCCCAAGAACACGGACATAGCGTCTTTATCCCCATGGCCACTTCTCCACTCTTCTTTACGCCAGTGGAGGAATGGCCATAGTGATAAAAGCGCTATGCCAGTGACCTGAAGACGAATTGGGTAGCCAGTTCGAATCCGGGTCATGCCAATCTGACGAAACGTAAGTGCATAAAGGTGGCTTACTGTACTACGTTATTTCTAGTGATGATTTTCACTGTCTGGGTTGTTTACCTCTTTCTTTATGTTGACTAGTATTTGCACAAGCTCCTTAACACAAGTTATTTTATCTTTAAAGCTTCAAAACGAACCATATGCAGTGACGCATTATTTTAAATATGTTTCGCGTAAAACTTACAACATGTGATTCTGTCTTTGACCTAACATAGGTCTTGTTGGCTAGGATTGAAGACGGCCGAAAACTACTCCATATAGTGTACACGTGGACTTGATAGCCGTTACAACTCAAAACGGGAATGTTATGTTTCCAACCACAAACATTAGGCACGACAAACGAATACATCAACCCAACAATCCAACGATTATTGTCACTCAAATGAAACTAGTGTTTAGCAACTCACAGATAGAAAAGAAAAGAAGATAGAAAAACCAAGACTAACAAAAATCCCATAACTCTACAACAAATTTTACAACAAACCCAGCACAGCTGTACCCAACCAAATAAAAGATCTCCACCCTACGCCCAAATACCGCAGATACGTATTCATCAGTAGGCCTCCTCCAAGTTTCCAAAAAACTCACTATGTAATAATACTAATACTTTAGAAAAGTTATTTTTACATTACTTTTTTTTCCACGACGCTGCAATCTTTGCGTTAATATAGATTTATGCGAGTTATAGGAGAGTTGTAGTACTGGAGTGTTGGACAGTGGAGGACCATTCTACATAAACATGATGGTGAGAGGGTTACGAGATACCAGGTAGAGGACACCTGGGGTTTTAACGTTTTTAACCTTAAAGTTTTTAACGTTCCGTGCCATAAGAGAAAACCAGTTCGCATTACTATACTTCTATTCTGATCGAACAGCTGAGGATTGCTTCATAAGATGGTTTCATAAGGTTGCTTCATAAGATGGCATCATAAGATGTTTCATAAGATTGCTTCATAAGATGGTTTAATAGCCACAGATAGGTTAATCACACAAATGTGGCCTGATGACGTTTGGCACCATGCAGTTAAATGCCAAAGTCCAACATTAGCTTTACTTCCTAGTGTGCGTGGAAAGTAGTGCCTGGAAAAATTTAATCAGAAACAAAAATCGACAGCGGTGAAAGAAAGTGCACCAAGTTTTAGCCAATAAAAGTAGTGCTGTCAGGAAAAAAAGAAAACAGCTGCCACCAAGTTTTCTATGTGGTGTACCAATCCTATCCCACGTACTGACCAAACAGTGTCCATTCCCAATAGTTTCACTTCTAACTTGTCATTCTAGCGTGTAATTCACAATTTTTTTTGTAGCCTTTGTATAATTCCCATGGCGTACAGCAGATGTGACTTACTCCGTAAGTGTCTCCCTTATTGAATTTTTTTAAACTCAAATAATTTAGACACAACTTTACTTAATTTCGCAATTAAATTATCAGTATGGATAAGAAATGCCCACTTCTCATCAATTTCAACTCCAAGATATTTAATGCTTCTTATCTTGTTGGAATTTTTTGCACATTGTATCAAAAATTAGTTTTACAGCAACTTTCCATATGAATCGTAATGCATGTTTTAATGCCTAATTTTATTTTAAGCGCCATTCGTTTTGTTTTTTCTTCGTTTATGTTTTATCATTTTTTAAAGCTCTAATTTTGTTCAATGTTATTTTTGCATCATTTTGACAGTTTTATCAGCTTTGTCTTCCTAATAAAAACACAATATCATCCACACAAAAAAATTAATTTCAGTTTTATACTTCGTTTGTGTCGTTCATATTAATTAAAAATAAAATAGGTTCCAATGTCGAACTTTGTGGTTCACTCTCATTGTTTGCCGTCTTTTCACTGTCTCACTTATTTTAACATAGCTTTTAGGTTCCTTTAAAACTGAATAAAACACCACAAAACTTCTCGGATCGAAGCATGTTACGTTTTTTTTTATTATTCTTTTCCTGTTCGAAGTTCTATAAAATTCGAAGCCACAAATTTATACTCATGCAGTAAATTTGCTACAACCTCATTTCATTTGTGTAATGCCTGTTTAGTATCTTTTCCCTTTTAACTCCGCGTTGCTTGTTAATTATTACATTAGTTGGAATGGTTGTCATACAATTATAATAACGTCAATGATGCTCTCTGCCGCCAAATGAAAATGTTGACAAACAGTTTATTAAGGCATTATACGAGCGCCTAAGTACGATAATGAAAGTAACTAAGTCCAGGAAGCAACACGAGTTTCGTTAAGGTTCTGTGGACCGCAAGCACATCATAGCCAAGTGGACAGCGCCCTGGCCCGAATACAAGAGGACTGGAGATCGAATTGCGGCTCTGCATATCGGTATAAGGAACTATAACATAAAAAAAAAAAACCGATGATAGAATCGTTCGTATAGGTACCCAAGATAAGGCAGTAATGCCGTACGCCAGAACAAAATATACATATTTGTACTAGCCATACCCGGGAACCAGCTAGGCGTAACTTACGCCGGCCTAGCTGGTTCCCGTACGATGTACCAGCGACATACTTTACTGGACAGCATGAAATGAAAAGTGTGTCGAGGGCCCCTCGTCCCCCCCTCGAAACCTCATGCACGTCCCCTGTTGTGTGGTCCGATTCCCACCCTGCCGCCCTAAGTATTTCCTTTTCTCCCCACTCACCCCATCCTCCCCCCCCCCCCCCCGCATCCCCCCATTGTGTGGTCTGAATGCTGCCCCACCTCCGCCACTGCTCCTCTCCCTTGGAACTCCTGGTGGTTGGTCTTCTTAGGAAAGTAAACAACATTTTCGATGGAGGTCGCCACTCTTCTTGTCAGTGTGGCTAAATTGCCTGTTTCTCCGTTTTGATACCAAACGCGATAAGCTCGCAACAACGATCATGCATGCAGTGATTGTTACATAACCTAGTTTGAAACTATTGAACTCGGCTCTGATAGCCAGCATTATTGAACCAATGTTTCGTTTGTTACAGGGCACATCCGTTCACATTGTAGGCCGCTCCGCCCTTTTTCTTTCCTACCGTGACAAGAATAAACCTGCTCCTGTGCCATGAATTCGTTCGTTATAGTGTATGATGAGTTTGCTTGCCACTCATCCCAAATATAATAAACGTATTATATATAGAGATTTACTTTAAAGGGCAATTACATCCATTTTGACATGCAAGTTTTACTTTTGGATTATTTACACAATAACTAAACACAAGAATTGCGGTAGGAATACGTTGCGTCCATACAACAATTTAATTACTGCATGACCAAAACATGTAATGAGTACCGCCATCGTTTCGCGCGGAACAACCTACATTAATGCCGACAGATGGAGCTGTTCTGTTTCGACTCGGAAGTGTCGACGGAAGGAGGACGGAAGCCCACTGAGATAGCTCTTTTGGATTATGAGTAGCTCAAGCGTCTAACGGCCTTAGCTGGCCACTACTGTCGTGCTGTTCGCTAATTAGTTATTTAAAGAAAAAAAGGGAGGGGAGGTCGAACATGGACTTGTCTTCGATCTACTCGAACCAAATGACTTCATTTGAAAATGAAGATTTTTTTTTCGGGCAGGTACTTCCTTCCAACAAACGCATTCGGTTTGTGTCCGGATGGAGCTCCGACATGAGGACGAATTTGGGCGGCCAATATCAATCGGTAACGCCCTCTCGCAAACTAGAAAAAAATCTTCATTTTCAAATTGGATTTGAGTAGATTCGAAGACAAGTCCATGTTCGACCTGCCCTCCTTTTTGTTTTCTTTAAATAACTAATAAGCGAACAGTACGACAGTGGTGGCTAGCTAAGGCCGTCAGACGCTTGAGCTACTCACAGCCAACAGAGCTATCTCACTGGGCTTCCGTCGGCTGAGTCGAAACAGAACAGCTCCATCTGTCGGCATTAATTTCGGTTGTTCCGCGCGAAACAATGGCGGTGCCCATTACGTGTTTTGGTGACGCAGTAATTAAATTGCTGTATCGGACGTACGAAACGTATTCCTACCGCAATTCTTGTGTTTAGTTATTGCGTAAGTGATCCAAAAGTAAAACATACGTATCAAAATGGATGTAATTGCCTTTTAATGCCTCTCGCCCTCTATAGATCTTCTGCAGAACCTACCCCAGACGTTCGGAAAACAAAGATCTTGACCCAATCTCGATGTGACGTAAGATAATACACGTGGCTCAGATGAAACGAACATTTCCTTCCAGATCGTTTCTGTCTGGTTGCTAGTGAGATCGATGTTATACGACGTGGTGAAGGTTTTGTGGTTGGATGGCTGCCAAAACAAGAATAAGGCTTACGAGTTTCTTGTGAAGGAACGACCGTTTCCCAAGAGAACGATCACGACAAGCGGGATGAAAAGTTGATGTACCGTCGATCACAAAGGTGACAGCAGTTTCAGTTTCATTTCGCCCATGTCGAAACGATTTAACCCTCCCATTATCAAGGACGGGGAAATTTAGCGCTCAGTGATTCTGAATGGGTATCAATGACCACTCGTTTTTTCCCGTCCATTGCGTAATAATAATAATAACAGTTTATTTGCCACTAGAGCGACAAATAGGCAAAGAAAGGGTTGTGTAGTTGACCACTGACAGCTCGCACAGTTTAATTGATAGGCTAATGCCTATAAAGGTGAATAAAAAGACGTAAATCGCTGTAAATAATATGAAGGAAATTTGGAAATTAGCCAATAGCAAAAATTAACACTAGAAATAACGTAGTTCAGTAGGCCACCTTTATGCCCTTACGTTTCGTTGGAGCGGAATGACCCAGATTTGAACCGGCTACCCAGTTCGCCCCCAGATCACTTGCATAGCGCCTTAATCGCTATGGCTACATCCTCCACTGGCATAAAGGTAACTCACTGAACCCGTTATTAAGGTCACAACCGTGACCAGGACTCCATTCGACCGAAATTTGTTGGCCATAGGCAATGGAGAGGGAATATTTCCTCCTTTATTGAGCCTTATTAGTGTATGATTTGTCTTCCCTCTCCATTATGTATGGCCGAGCAAATTTCGGCCGAATGGAGTCCTGGTCACGGTTGTGACCTTAATAACGGGTTCAGTGAGTTATATTTATGCCAGTGGAGGATGTGGCCATAGCGATTAAGGTGCTATGCAAGTGATCTGGGGGCGAACTGGGTAGCCGGTTCAAATCCGGGTCATGCCACTGAACTACGTTATTTCTAGTGTTAATCTTCGCTGTTGGCTAATTTCCTATTTTCCTATAAAGGTGAGTGACAGGTTACAGCATCTAGCGCCGTCTACCATTATTTAGTTCTATATGTAGCACTTGATTTCAACAAGGGAAGTAAAGGGCAAAGAAATTTCTTTTTGCACAACAAACTTAGGCAGTGTACCTCCTTATTATTGAATGCAAAGTTGGCGCGTCCGCGTGCACCAGGGAGCAAGCGGTCGAGGTTAAAGATGCCACTGTCACTAGGTGGCGCCCATCTAGCGATTCAAAATCTGCGTTTCAAAACGGTCGATATATAGAAAAAAGCGCCCGTGATGTCGTTAGGCTTAACTTTACCGCTTGTTTCTTGGACCATCTTTACACTCAATAATTAAAGAGGCACGCGGCTTGTTTGTTATGTAAAAAGAAATCTATTTGTATGTTCCTTCGCCTGTTGAAAGTAAGGGCTAGACAGAACCAGGTGGTGCCAAATGGCTATAGATGCTGCAGCTTGTCATTTGGTGGCAATGCCCCTTTAAGTACAAAATTCCGGCACCAAGGGGAATGCATTCAAAGTGTCTAATAATTTCCTAAAGATGTACTTCGAAGAAAGCTGACACCGTCTCTTCACTCAGCGAATTCCAAGATGGAATAACCCTAACGCAGATGAAATACTTCCTGCAGTTTGATTTGAATTTTGGAATTACTAAGTTTAATGTGTGGCCCCTGGTGTACGTAGTAGTGCAAACCTCAAAAAATGGGGTATCAAATGGTAATAAACTATTTAAAATGTTGGAAGTTAAGATAAGTTAGGGTTAGGGGAAATATGGTTTGTGCAGGCAGTGCAGCTGCACTGGGACCCATGGACAAATGGGAAGGGGCCCATCTGTTGGTCTAAGGATTAACAAAAGCCGCATTGCCACGGGGTTCTTTTAGATTGACGTACGAGCACTGAATATAGTCAATTAAGAGAATGCTAAAACGTACACAAGCATACATTAAATAGCAACGTTTCCAAATACTTTCATTCCGTTATCAAACAAACTTGTCTTAGCAACAGCTAAAAGTCAGTATATAAGCATTGGAATAATCTCCCATCCTTGAATGGTGTTCGCCGCCAATTCCATCTTTCACGGGACATACTGCGTCAATTGGGCGATATAAGTTCTTTTCGGTGAGAGGTATTAGGGCTTGGAATTCTCTTCCTGAAGCAGCTGTCACCTTGAACAGCATGAATAATGCCTTTCGTCGTCACCTTAATCAACTAAATTTAACCAAATTTGTACGACGTTTTAAACACTCGGTTCGTTGTTGACAACCGACCCCAGTGGTCTCGCATCTAGCCACATCAATACGTCATTTTCTTTAGTCGAGTTGGCAGTTAGCGATCGCACTGATCCTTGCCTTCTTCTGCTTCTGCAACAAAATGTTTATTTATTATATTAATATTTTGAGTCTGTCCTCCTGTCAGGGATTTTTTTAATTTTTGCTGGAGGCACATACTTATGATAAGATCTAGACTATTGGTGTTTGTTTAACATTTCTATAATGTGGGGTGCAGTGGCAACCCGGACCACTGCATTGTGACTAGGGTTGGCGCTAATGACCTAGTTGTCGACGCACCATTAAGCCTCAATCCCCCACCCCTCGAATGGCTCCCCATCCGATTCTTCACAAACTCGGAATCGCCAATTTCTCCCGTCAGGACAAAGCCCTAGAAAGAGCCAACCATTAAAATCTAAAAAGCACGGCATTCGTTAGGGAGAGGTCTGGGAATCCACGTGTAGCTTCTGCGCTGATAGGGTTTATTTTAATCACTCTGTTTTCGATTTTATTCTGCCCGTTTCTTTTTCTAGGATGGGAAACCCTTCAAATGCATATACGTTGACTTATAGTTTTTACTTAGAACATTTTGCTTGACAATTCGGAATGAAAGTATTCCGAAAACGTCGCTTTTTAGTGTATGCTTGTGTACATTTTAATTGAGGGTTCTTTTCTCTGTATTGAGTAGGCTTATGGATTTGCATACGACCATTGGCTTCTCAGCAGTATTCCCATAACCCAGTTTTTATTGATCAGTTGGGTGTTTAGGTAATAGGTTTTTATTTCTAACCCAGTTAGCGGCGTTTTTTTTTAATTCAATTTACATAAGTGCTCAAAGAAAATTTTCATTTTTTCTCACATGTGCTGCTCCATTGCTATTCTATCCCGCTTCGAAGAAACCATTGTTTGTCATTAGGTTTGTTTTACAATAAAACTAAAATTACATGGCAGTGTATACCAACCTATAGTTTGTTCCACATTATGTTTTCAGAAAACTGACTGGATGACTACTCGTTTTCTTGCACTAAGAGTACAAAAACATGTGGATATCACATTTGTAGACTCAACAAAGTTGCTGTTAGAGTTTACGAATGGGATGTCTACTGATTTTTTGCACTTGTAGTGGAAGAAAACGTAGCATCATACAGTCAGTTTTCTGAAAACATAATGTGGAACAAAGTATACGGACGAACAATGGTTTCTTCGAAACGTCATTTGTTTATTTTTATGTACGTTTAAGGCTTTTCCTAAATTATATCTGTAGTATTAATACTTGGCTCCTTTTTGCGAATAATTAAATATGTATAGTTTACATTTAAAGAAATTATTCAACTTCAAACTTAACAAACAAAAAACCATAGAATCACAATATCATTAAATTATCAACACAACTGTTAGTAAACAAGAATCCCTACCAAAAATGCTGTAGTGTTTCCAGTTCAGATATCAGCTAAAGCTTCTACAAAATGTTACAACCAAACGCGTAAATAAAATTCAAGGTCGTAAGTTATTCACAAAATCACATTCAATTTTACCAAAAGTTACCAAACGGCCTGGTACGTAAACCAAAAACAATATACAGTGTGTAACTAAAAATGCATGTCACAACTTTCAGGGTGTATTCCAAGATCAAAGATAAGACTAAAAAGTCGTGTAAACTTGGGTCCGGAAATGCACCCGTTACAGTCCCCCAAAATTAAGGGTAAAATGTTAAAATTTCCCCATGTCTTCCATCTAATCTTTCCAAACCACTACAATTTGCACTTCCTTCTTGCAATTTCATTACTACATAATGTAAATGTTAATTTGATGTCCCAAAAACGTTGTGGAAGGAGACATATGGAGGTAGGAAGGAAGGTAGCAGGCAAAGTGGCTGGGACGGAGGGGGGGGGGGACTTCTTTAACAGCTTTACTGAAACAAACGTTGCGTCATCAGGCAAAGCACCAGACATTCCAAGTTGGTATTTGTAATGTTGGCGATGTAATGTTTGTTTCAGTAAAGAAAAACAAGTTCGAAGTTCTGTCCCCTTGCCCCCCCCCCCCCCTGTGGGCTACTGCCCCTTCCGCAACGTTTTGAGACCTCATAAACACATTAACTTAAAGCACTGTAATTGCAAGAATGATGTAGCATCCTAACATGTACTGAGTTGGAAGGATTTGGTGGAAAGTTATGAAGGATTTCACCTTTCTACCCCTAACTTTGGGGGGGGGGGGGGGCTGTAACTAAAGACGGATGCGTTTCCGGACCCACGTTTAGTCTTATTTTTGATCATAGAAAACATCCTGAAAGTTGTGACATACATTTCGGATACACCCTGAATTCAAAACAAAAAAAAAAACCGCCAAGTATCAGCCATTGAACGTCTGCTTTTCTACAGTGGTTTGAAAAAATGGTGCTCTCAGAATTGTGAAAATAAATTGTGACTTGATTCAAGATTCAAACTTAAGATAACGTTTGTCAGGGACGTATGACCTAGTTGTTAAAGTCGCACGCCTGGTGGACACCTAAATGACTGGTGGGAGTTCCGGTTTAGCTATGTGTCTCAGTTTCCTTCTTCGCTCGTCGGAGTGGAAGGACTGCTGGGCAAACAATTAAAGGTGGAATCCCACAGTGGAGCAGAGCGTGAGATGCCGGACTTTATATCGATGGAAAATAGCTTGGTGACCCCCAATGGTCAAAGTAGATGTTTACAGGTCTCGTGGAGTTCACAGCGTTAGCAGTGCAAAAGTGAATACTAACTTCCACGGATGATAAAGGTGACACCGGTCGAAACGTAGTCCACAAAGTATTTAATTCTCCTTCAGAGGGGGATGGTCAAAACCAAAGATACGCGTTGATGTATCTCCCGCACTCCCTTCGCTTTTCCGTCTCACATTACCACTCGTTAATCCGGTTAACATGCATAACGCAGCAATCCTACTTTTTCTAACTTGTAGCTGTAGGCTACTCACTCATAATGCGTCCTGGTCAATTATCCTTATCATAAGATCGGTCAACATCAACCAAGAAACCAAGATGTAGGGGCCTAACCATAACTTGGTTAGGGCTAGCTTCAAGGCAAGGAGAAAACATTGCTTCTTCAGAAATGAACGGAGGAGGGATATATATAAAGGAGTGCAGGAGAAGAGGGAAGAAATACGTTACTGCGATGTAAATGGCTTGCTGTACGGGGGGGGGGGGGGAACAAAAAGACAACTACTACTTGAAAGCAGTGATAAGGCACTGGACAGCAACTGACGTGTACTTTGTCACAGTAATATGTTTAGTAACAGTCAATAGTAAAGATTGATTGGTTTTTATTTAGGCCCTGACCCTAGGTCATGCAACTGAATACAATACAATTATAACACAATAATTACAATACAATTACAACAACTCTGCACTTTACCAGAGTGCAGAGTGTAAAGTGCACTCTTACTTCAACCATACAATGCCACAATATTTGCCAGGAAGAGTCCATTGTGTGCGAAATCCCAAGCAAAACCACTACGTACAAAATCAGTGTGCTCTGATGTCTAGTGTTGAAGCATCCACTTCGGACATTCCTACATAGATGCAGGCATGTTCATGGACCTGCCTGACAAACGACTCACTAACATACAAGCATGCATCCTGGGACCAAGGAACAGGGTTTCACAGCCGTGTACCCGTTACAACACAAAAGCGTGCAACAGCACGCATCCTAGGAAGTGAATGCACTACAATTGGCTGCCCCCTACTCATCTTCTTACTCCACTGTTTAGATAGTCGACATTTAGTGTAACACCCGTGAGCATGGGGTCATAAATAAATTTTGGCAGATGTACAAAAACTCGCAATAGCCCGTAGTCTGCTAACAGAAGAACTGTCAGGAGACACCATAAACAGGGATGAAAGAGAAGGTTCTTTTGACATCCATGGATGCAGAACACGACACTGAAATAAAAGGCAGGGCACAGTAGCAGTAGATGAGCAGTGTCGTTCTTTGTTCCACACACTGGACATAGGTTAGTGTCATTCTAGCCAAGCCGGTGCCTATGATGCGGCAGCAAAGAGTGTCATGTGCGCAGACACGACAGTGTGCGAGCCAGCCATAGCGGGAGATCGTCAAGCACAGATACATAGCCACACTCTGGGTGAAGACTGAACAACACCCTCCCATGATTCTCTCTTGTCCACTCCTTATTCCATAATCGCTGTGTCCGAAGACGCAGGGCAGCTTTCACACTCCTCACAGACTGGACAAGGGAAACCGAACAACTACTATTGGAAATCGCATGCCTCGCTATACCGTCGGCATACTCATTTCCTGCAATGCCACTGTGACCCTTGACCCACTGTGTGGATGGGAACAACGCCTGAAGACCACCCCACAACTTCCAACAAATGCGATACACAATCGGGTCTGTTGTTGCTAAAGCTCGCAGCGCTGCCTGAAGAGAACTTACACAAGACTTAGAGTCCGTTTAGAGAACAAATTCAGGCAGCTGCAGATCCACAATAATGTCCAAGGCTACGGAGATGGCAACCATTTCTGAAATAGCTAGAGGTTACGTAGGACAGAACACACCGTACCTCAGTTTTCAGGGACGGGATGCACACTCCAATTCCACCAACAATTTCCTGGTGGAAAGACGCATTGCACTATACCTTACAAGCATCATCACTACTTGGTCATCAGCACCTGTGGGCACCACATCCATGGGCACACTGGCCACACAAGAGCAACATTGGCCTGCTGGCTAGGAGTTAGGGTAGCACCCTTGCCTGCAGCACCAAGACAAGCTACTGCTAAGCGTCTGGTAATCCCAGAGAATCCGTGCTACTGGGTCCTTCGAGCCCCTGCTGACATTACAGCGACACAGCGCAAGCAAAAGCTCGTCCATGCGCAGATGAAGCGACGGCTCACATGCTCTTGCCCAAAGTGCCGATATGGGTGTTGAAATGAGGCACCCTGTTTTAGTACGCAAACATTCATTTACTGCAACCTGCAAACTACGCAAATGCTCTTTCATCTGACTAAAAGAGGCAGATGAAAATCTACCACTGAACGGATAAACCCTTGATATGCCGACCTCAGCGCATCTCGCCTGACATCACGATGATGGGACAGCGCTCTTAGAATAGGCAGGCGACACGCTACCCTGTCACGGAGACGACGAACATGCTCAGACCACTCAAGGCCCCCATCCAGCCACACCCCAAGATATCTAATCCTGGGGAATGGCTTAATAACAATTCCCTCGACACAAACAGAAATAGGCGTCGCCGTGACACTTGCAGATCATGCAAATAAACGAAGTTCCGTTTTTGCTGGTGGCAGTGAGAGTCCTCTCGGCGCTAAGCACGCAACAACACGATCGAGAGTGCGATAAACATGCTCTGTAAGAAACGAGGATCCAACCTAACACGCAACATCTTCGGCATAGCAGATGATGTTATTGTCCAGCCCAAGCTCCTGCAATACACCATTGATGACAACAGCAAAAAGAACCAGGCTGAGGCAGGCCCCGACTCGTCATGGCCTGCGCTCACCAACACCCATTCACCTTTGTTGCAAATACCTTGTCACCTCAGAGTGCCAAGACAGCATTTAGAAGCAGGCCCATTACTCCCATCGCCACTCATAGAGGCCCTGACCCAGTTAATGCTGACTGTATCATAGGCCGCTCTGATATCGAGGAAGACGGCAACTACCACTTGCTTGTGGACCCATGCCTCATGCACACTCGACAGCAAAAACAGTATCGCCAAACTATATGAGAGACAAACATGCATAATACTCCAAATGCCATCACAAACGAAAAATCAACATCACTTCAAATACTTTATGAACGCAGGACAGTAGTGCTATGGGTCTGTAGTTACGGATGACCTTTGGCTACCTCGTTTGTGGATAGGTACCAAAATCGTGAAGAGCCAGGACGGGGGGAGCGTACCGCCCTCCGAAAGGGTCTGGTAGAACTGCAGTAGCTCTTCCTCTGCTTGAGCCGTCATGTACCTCAACTGTCGGTAGCATATCCCATCAATGCCCATAGTGCTACATGACTTACACTTTCCCAGTACAGCTCGAAGCTCTAACACGTTAAGAGGCGCGTCAAGGGAGTCATTGGAGCTGTTGCTGCAAAGCAGATGGTTTTGCACCACAAGGCAGCGCATATACCGCAAACCTATCGTTAAAAGCATCGGCTAATGCCTCGCCACGCAGGACCGTTTAAACGAAATTGTAGCTTTTTCCATCCTTATTTGTTATTGAGTGGGAGGTCTACTTTGATTTCATGGTTACCCGTACAGGCTGGGATTTACGGGAATGTATGTGCGGATGATTTATCCAGGAGTTACCTACGGGAAGAGTGTCAGACGATTATAATACAAACTAATAACGATTTGCGTGCAAATTTGATGGCGTTTACACAGAGTAAATGGAAAGGAATGGTGGTTTGTGGAGGGGACCGGGTCTCATTTATTTAATATTCACTCCTCCATTGGATACCCAAGAGATTTAGACTTTCTCCTCGCAAATCTACAATACTACTGATTGGATTGATGGTTGGGCATGTCCTGCTTAATTATCTTGTTTCTAGGTGGGATGCAGATGTAAGTGAGATGTATAGAGGTGGAGACAAATGAACATTTCGTGTTACACTGCCAATGTGTCTGAACCCAACGAAAGACCTATCTCAGTGATAAAAATATCGTAGACGCAACATTTCGCGCTGGGACGAATGTCCTTTAAGACACGTTAGGATCCTGGAAACAATTAAGCCCAAATACAGGTTTTCAGTATCCTAACCTCCACTTAAAAACACACATATTTAGAAAGACTTAAAAAGACATGCCTCCCAGCACCATTTTTCTCGATCCTCCACATCAAGTACGGCCCCCACAGTTTTATTTACTAACCGTTAGTCAATCCCTAGCAAAAAATCCGTTGAAAATGTTGCGTCTACGAGTTTTTTTTTTTGTAGAATATTGGCAATTTTGTTTACTGCGTCCCGCACGCATATGATCCTTTGCGCGCCTGCAATCACCATGACGTTTCATTGTTTCCGGTTGCGACGACACAGTTTTTGCGTCGATGCTGTCACGTGACCCGCAATTCGTCTACTAGGCCAGACGTCGTTCCGCCGCGTTCACGTGACCATGAGAAGACGAGGGCGGAAGTGACGTTGTAGTGTTACTACGCCGAATCTTGCGACGGCAGCGTGCGGACACATGACTGCGCGTGGATGTTATAAGGCAAGCCGGGTGTTGCTTTAAGAATTATAGTTCGTGTTTCATCAAATGAGGTTTATATCATTATTAATAATGTACAATTTAATTTCTCTTTGGACTTCTGTCTTTTTTTGTCGTTAAGTTCAAACAGTCAGCGCGAACGAAAGAATTTAAAAAAGCTCATTTTTCGAGTGCTGCAGAGGGAAAATAATAAGTCGTTCGAAATTATGCATGATGTTGGTGAACTGAGAATAGCGCTGTCTACGCTGG
>JAHWFP010003539.1:0-16789 GCA_023313725.1 Lithobius niger
CTTTGTCTTCAATTTGCATCAACAATTTTGGGCTGAGGAGCCGGACCCACACTGCTGTTCTCACCCAGTTACAAACAAACCAAGCCCACTAGCCTCCGTCCTATTCAAACCATTCCTGCAATTTTCGATTCTCTGGTGTATTAGTTCATTTCTCCTACTTGGTGAAATCTCTTTCTACACACTTATCCTGGTCAATGACTTTCTTCAACGAATCGACGACAACTAATTTAACAGGTAACAGCATCCAACGTTGGCGCATCCAGTGACATTCAGTGGTAGACGCACCGCGGCTCTGGCTCCTCGGGACTACCCCACACTGGTCCTCGTTTACAATTTCCCCAATGTTAGGGCTTCCATGACATTACGTGAACATTTACGCCCAACACCGCGTGTGCATCAAAACCCATCTTTCGGCGCCTGTAACACCCTTTCTTGGACATCCAGGAGCAAACCGCCACTTCAACAGACATACATTGCCTTCGTTCTATACCTACGTTTGACATACCGCCCATTCGGACCATTTCGGCCTAGCAGGAAAACCCGTTCCTTATGAGCAAGTTCAACAGACAAACTGAAACAAACAAACGCAATACCGAGGAACGGCGGCAGAAAAAAAAACGCGATCCTGTTTGCCAAAGGTACACACCTGAAAACATTCAACGAACCATCACACAAGCGAACTCTGTTCACTAGGATTTAATCCACCATGACTGTCTCGCCAATCTATCCACACAAGATCTACATCCAACATATGGACTCAAGGAGATGTCTCATAACCATAAGGTAATCTGAGCTATCAGTTTTCTTGTTGTTATAGCTATTTTAACCTTAACCCTCGTACCTATAAGCAATGTCACCAGCAGGCCCTCTTAATTCTCCAAAGGTGGCTGAGTGCATTTCAGGACACAACGGCCAACGGTGGGCCACTTGGCCCTCCCACTCCACTGTTCTATACAACCAGTCTTCCGTATGGTCGCACCACGGTCCAACATGGACAGTCTGACTTGGTCGTAGTTCGGTTCACCTCGACCCTGCACTGCTTAAGGTTCACTGAATCCGTTGATTATGGGACAGCCTGCTCGTAGCACAGGTATTCATTACCATGCTCCCACCACCATAGCTGACGAGGTCTGATATAATGCTATAAAAGACAGGTAATGTATATTTCGGCGGAATATAAAAACGTCAATTTACCAGGGTGAATGGTTTAAATCCGAACCCCTCTACACACCTTCCGAGATCTTGCCTCCGTCATTGGAATCGTAGATTCCTTTGCAGGCCTCGTCCCATACGGGAGGTGGATGGCACATCCATTCCATCATTACCGATCCGCCCTCTGGGGCAATCCACAACTAGCCATAAATCTGCCACCTCAAAAGCTTGATCCTTCCTTCCCCTTCGAAACATTCACTTGGTGGATAGACATCCTCAACCTAACAGCCACGGTTCCTCTCCACGAGCCACTCCCACAGGTCCACTTGTTCACGGATGCATCTCTAACGGGATGGGGTGCTCACCTCGACAACCTTAACATTTCCGGCTCATGGCCACCCAACACAACGGAATACATCAATCATTTAGAACTCCGAGCAGTCCTCCTAGGACTCGAACAATTTCCAACATCACATCATGGGACGCACAGTACAAGTCCATGTAGACAATACGACAGCTGTCGCTTACCTTCGGAAGGGAGGTGGAACACGTTCACTATCCCTTCATCACATATCACCTTACAAATTTTTCAACTCTGCATCCACCTGCGCGTCTGTCTCCTACCACTCCACATTCCGGGTTCCCTAAATGTAATTGCCGATTTTCTATCCCGCCGGAAGCCGCCTACCAGCGAATGGACCCTACACTCCACCATTTGTTCCAACCTATTCCGCCTATGGAATCCACCAATGGTCGACCTCTTTGCCACGAAGTCCAATGCCAGAACTTCCGCTCTTTGTCAGCCCATTACCGGATCCCCAAGCCTTGGCCGTGGATGCACTAACACTCAACTGGAATCACCTATACGCGTACGCCTCTACCCCCTCGGCTTTACCACTTGTTCTATGCAAAATCGCCACGTCTCACAGACGATTCTTCCTAATCGCACCGAATTGACCAGCTGCAGCTTGGTTCCCAATCCTCCTGGATCTCCTCTTCGACGTTCCCCGCCGCCTACCGAATCAACCAGACCTCCTGACCCAATGCAACGGGTCGATCCTACACACGAACCATCAGTCACTCCGTCTTCACGTGTGGCTACTATCGTCCAGCTCGTCCGAGCAACTGACATTTTCGAAGACGAGGCCTTACGCTTCGCGAGCTTTCCCATCCTCTACCAACAAAATTTACGACAGTCACTGGCGACGATGCTTCATTGGTGTATCACGGAACAGGTTGATCCAATCCATCCCCCTATGCCTGACTTACTCTTGATTCCTCATAACCTTGTTCAAAAGCAGTCTAAAGGGTTCCACAATACTAGTTTACCGATCTGCCCTTAACGCTGTCTTCAAAGCAGCTGGTAACGCTGAGCTTCTCACAGACTACAGAATTTCCTCTTTAATCCATTCCTTTCACATGGACAGACCTTGTATTCGACGACAGTTTCCAGACTGGAACCTATCCATCATCCTATCAGCTCTTATGGCTCCACCCTATGAACCTATGAGTTCCTCTCGACTAAGCCACTTGACAAGGAAAACAGTATTTCTAGTGGCTCTAGCCGCTTGTCTCCGATGCAGTGAATTACAAGCTCTATCCTCAACAGAAAGAGCTGTTTTTTCCTAAATGACTACACTGGCGTAACACTTACCCCACGAACAACTTTCCGTGCCAAAACTCAGAAACCAGACAAACGGACTCATCCCTTCATCATACCCTCCTTTCCACCATCCTAGGTGATGAAGAAGAACGATCCCTTTGCCTTGTCCGGGCGATCCGATTTTATCTTACGTCTAAGCCAATTTGCCGAGGGCGCTCCCAGCTATTCCTGCCCTTTAGTAACAAAGTTGGGACAACCTCCACACACATGATTGCCACATGGCGTAAAAGTGTCATTGTTCAAGCATATGAAGCGCTCGACATAAGCTGTGCATCAGAAGTGATCAGAGTTACTGCCCACGAACTTCGAGCAATCTCTGCATCGGGGGCACATTTCAGTAACATTCCCATTACCGACATCATGGAAGCAGCGTCTTGGAGCCATCCTACAGTTTTCACATCCCACTATCCTAGGGATATGTCCCATCACGCTGTGGGACTATATAGGATCGGGCCATTTGTTGCCACCCGACGCATACTTTAATACCCCTTTTGCACACTTTGAGCTCTGTGTAGGGAACCGGTCGCTACCCGAGAGATCTTGAGTCAGATGGCGCCCGCCACCTAGTCAAAGTCTATGGGATTGCTAATAAAAAAGGTAATGGAGATTTCAAGGCAACTAGAAACTCCAAAATACCAGTATTACCTGGTTGATTTTGGTTTCTAGTGCCTGTTGACAATATACATTACGTTTGTCCCACCCTGTCGCCATCTGGGCACAATGGAGGTTTGAAAAGGTGAGCAAAGCCGCTCCGCTTCGACTTTTATATGACGGAGGGTAGCGACACGGAAGGACGTCTTCGATTTAATTTTTCTAGATTGAACAGCATTTGAGAAGGAGAATGCTAATAAAAACGGTGATTTATATTTTCAACAGGCAATAGAAACCAAAATCAACCAGGTAATACTAGTATTTTGGAGTTTTTATGGCATAACCGAAAATATACATTATCTTTACCCGCCCGGCCTCCTCTCTACGTCACCGTGGTATGAACCAAAGGAAGATAAATAAAGTCAGGTCCGAGGAAGAAAAACGAAGCAGGCGAATGCGCAGAAAGGGGAGCTACAAGACAAGCAGGAAAGCCAGTTGTTTCCTCTTGGGGCAAATCACATTTGAGGAAGGAATTGCTATAAAAGACAGATGATATATATTTGGTAGGCAATAAAAACCAATTTTAACCAGTCACCCCTGGTAAATTGATGTTTTAATCCAAGTTATGGGGGTGCATGCATGCTAACTGTTCTAAATTGTCTAACAACTAGAATCAGTGTCGACTGACATTTGCAATTTTAGGTCGTATTTAAAGTAACTTGCATGTATTTTCCCCCTTTGTCTCGGTGATTTGTCAGCTGGGAGCACAGCCACAGCCACAGCTTCTCGGTTCACAGGTACCCAGTGACCGAACTTTTTGCATGCATGAATAAAAATTTCGGAAGGTTCCCACCATAAACTTTAACCCTCTAACCTGATAAATAAGTGGACATGACTAGATAAAGTACAAACTCTTGATAGGTTTGATTACCATTTACCAGATTTTTAACTTTGTATGTGTAAGGTTTGAAGCAGGTGGGAAGCATCTATTACACCCCAGAGAGAGCAGGAAGAAGGGGTTTCAGTGCGCCCAGGCGAGGATCACATACATTGGCGGTAGTACTTTCTAGCGGCTTGTAAACACTTACAATACTTGCAAAGTATTTCAAATCGCCTTGCTAAAATACTCTTTTAGCGGCCATGAAAACGCAGAGACTAAACAAGTTCACAACGAGAACCTCTTCGGCCATCGTGGGAACAATGCATCAAGTGTCAACCAATTTAACATGTGCAATGACTGGTATAATTTGAGTGTTCTCATCAAACTTTGGAAATTCTTTCTTTTCAGCAATGTTTTTGCCGAACTGCCGTCTGTATTTATTTGCAAGTTGACTAAAGTTCCGTCTCCAGAAGAGATGCAGGACTTGTTAAGCAGGAAAAGTGGCTCTGCTTCAAATGCTAACCTCAGGAAAACTGGCAGTAGTGATACTTCAGTTGTCAACCTGAATAAAAATTTATTGAAAGACTTAGATGACTCAAAGAAGACCTTTGAGGAAGTCAAAAAGTCTTTAATCTGTCCAGTGTTTGTTAAAGTTGTGGTGGTAGACAAGCTGGACATGTTAGAGGACTTGAAGATTGACTCAGTTTTTAAGTCTCACAAGAAGTTGCTTTTGCATTACCTGCAGCCTGGGTGCCTTCTGGTCTCAGAAATTCTTCAACTTCACCTTGGTCTAGAAACAGCATCAAAAGTGTGCCTGGAAGTAGATGATTACGAGATTGTTGGCCCATCGACTGTAGTGGTTCACCCGCTGTTTGAATCTGTAAGTACTGTATTTTCATTGTATAGAAATATTGCTTACATCTGTTATGTGTAAGCCCAATAACCATGTGAAATGTCCACTTGAAACATGCATGTATACATGGTGATTCATCTCAATGGTATATAGGGTTATATGATGCCATGTTAAGGATGTTAGGGACATCCATTAGTGCAACCTGAGATGACCTTGAGTCCATTCTTCAAGGTCATCAAACTACTATCTCTATGTATTAACAATCGACACACAGTTCAAATTGCAAACATGTAGAGATCGAGAAATGAAAGTTAGTAAAGAAAATAGGATGGAAATCGATCAAGATGTTATGGAGGTGAGGTAAAATTAAGCAGGCATTCCAACCCCTGGGAACTTCACTGCGTACCACCCTGAGGTCACAAAAGATACACATACCAAAGGTAAATGTTTATCTCTATGTAATGTCTCCGTGTGCTAGTAGGTTTCACGAATGGCTTGTACTAAGCTGTGCCATTAGCTCTCTTGCTCAGCTTCACATCTAAAAATGAGATGAAACGATTTGTCTCGTCTGTAAAGATAATCTCTTATTGCCATGCACTAAGTTTCGTAAGCATTCACTCTATTTCACCTTTTCTGATTATCGCCAACACATCATTCACAAACATACGCCACAACTTTAGCTCTGCTTTGGAATCCATAATGAACGCATCCAGGTGTTGAACTACCATCTCTGCTAATATGGGCGAACATGAGAAGCCCATAGGGGCTCCTTTAATTTGCCAAAAAACTTTCCTTTAAATTCCACGTAAATAGAAGCAAGGAGCACTTTCAACATAGCATGGTCTCTTTCAAATTTATCGATTTGGGTTTTCCACCAGGAATGTTAAGCAAATTAATGAAAAAGGCTTTTGGAATTGTAGAGTCTAAAAAGGTGAGAGAAGATCACGAGAACGTCACCGAAGAAGAACCCATACCTGCGAAACGAAGCCAAAACTTGAAAGTAGGGGATAACCAATGTGAGAGGAGAGAGAACTTCAGAAAGTTCTCCAAAAGAAGGGTTTTGAATAGTTTTTTAGAATTGGTCGGAATTGAAAATCATTGCTACACAAACAAAATTGACAGGAAGTAGTGAAAAACGTCCGCTCCTTAGGGAAAAAAGAGTGAATTGCGAACAGTGCACAATACACCACAATACACCAGAGAGTGTATTGGGTCCCATGTGGTGAGTTGCGATATGGGGCGACACGAAAGCGTGTTGGAAGGGTAAAGTAACACATGGCGGATACCTGTAAAAGAGTGGTTACCAACAGCATCGCATCTCACAACATAGACACCGCTCGCAAGATTGCATGGGACAAAACATCAACCCTATTGGTTTCCAATTCCAAAGATGACAGACACTTAAGAAGGTTAGAATCAATCGCAATCCAACATGAGTCATTGACAGGGCAACCCTGCAGGAATCTCCATGAGCCAGCTTTTCCTGCAATTAAATAACTCGTCAGCAGACGATTTGGAGAACAACTCTCCTTTAAACGGCTTCCGCAGCGTAGAGATGATCTTGGGCCTACTGGATACAGAAGGCCACAGAAGGCGCCAAGTTAGAATCGTTCCCGATTGAATACGGTCCTTCTAGTGGAAGTGTGTACAATTAAGTAGACTGTAGTTCACACCTTTCTTGCTGCCTGACGAAGATAGGAGGGCTGAAAATCATAATTTTTTGGTTGATGTTCATAATGAAATTACTTGCAGTCAAAATGTGGCACCAAATTTGTTCAAGTGATAAGCTAAACCTTCAAAAAATTGTGAATTTTTGGCAACTTTTCTAGTTGTCTTTTTCAGGCAAAGAGACTTCACTCTTCCATACTTCTACTCTCCAACAGACTTTTTGGCATTCAAACTTCCCTCCACTTATTAGTTGGCCTTGAGTTTGGTAGCCATGTTGTTGTTGTGCTAACTAACGTTGTTGTCATCGCTTCCCATAATAGGGCCTTGGGAAGAAAATTGTGCCATTTAGCCGTCCATTTGTTTGTAGGCTGGCTCCTGTATGTTCATTAGTTGAACTGACTGCTGTCTATAATGATGTATAGCCATTGATTCCAAAGCTCGGCGGTGTGCCTTCTTCCTTGTGTCTGACTTGAGCATGATCTAAGTTTACTCCCAAGTTGATGTTATGCCTGGTTCTCAAACAATGCATGACTATCCCATTCTTTGTATCTTTCTCCATAGTTTCTTTCATATGCTCATGATTCTCATACAAATTCATCTTTTTGTGTCCCTTACATACCCTTGTGTGCAGTCACTGCAGGGAATCCAATAGACCACTCTGTTGGTGTTGGGGAGTCTTATCAAGAATCCTCAATCATTCCTCTTCCCTCCATCTCCATTCCTGTCATTTTCAACTTCTTCTTGAGGTGTGCTTGCCATATTTTTATCATGATCACTCATTTTTCTCTTTGACATAGTCTCCTACTAGTGTTCAAATGCAGCCATGGCATCAGTCATGGTGTCCGGTTCTTTCCCTACTCTGCTCTTTCTCTTTTTGCTCGACCATCCTCGTTTCTACACTCCTACTCTCAGCATCACCACTATCACCATTAGCTAGTGCACAGATAGTGAACCTTTTTTTGCAAACGTGCCAATAAAACAAAAATTACCTTACGAAGTCTGCAGTGCGTGCCACATCAGTGTGAATGTCTTGCTTCTCAAGTGCTAATTTTTCGATGCGCGGATCGCACATGGTTTGTTTCATTTTGATGCATGCTTTGCTTCTCTTTTCCAGTAGGCGATTCCTTGTGGGCGAATGTATAGTGTTCACATGTGAATATACTGGTTCGCAAGTACTGGATCCAAATGTCACTGATCATGTAAACGCCAAATTTTCCATGGCGGCGAAGTTGCAAGGAAGCTCGTTCCAACATTAAAATATAAGTTAATCTACTTTTGGTAGCATTTTTTTATCAGCACTTATTTTGTGTGTTGAGACTGGTTTCTGATTTCTTTAATTCATCATTCAATTTTTGAAGCATACTTTTCCAAATTTTAATTGTTGAAAAAGTTCCACTATTGGGCCCTACTAGGTTTTGGTTTCTTGGTTTAATGTGAAGCCACGTTTTCTATGGAACTTTTCGGCTCCGCAGACAAATGGGGAACTGGAAGGATCACAGAAACTGCAGTAACAGAAAACGTTCTATTTATTGCACTCTATTTCCGACTTTGCCCGTGAGTCGACCTCCCATTTCACTCAAGCTGTACAGGGAGGAAAGCAAGTCAAAGCTGCCTTACTGAAATTCTTATACGTGCGTTTATTCTGTAAGGAAGAAATATGTCATGATGTGCTAATTTTTTGAATGATCGCGTGCCACTAGAAAAGGTTCGCCACCCTGGAGCTAGTGCCTCTTTTTCCTTATAATTTGGCCACCCAGGAGTTTTCGAATGTTCTAATGAATATGAAAGAAGTAGGAGATTACCACCTTTGCCCTTCTAACCTTCTCTCCACCTTTAGGCATGTAGATAACGACCTTCACTGGTCCTTCATTCTTTGGGTCTTTCAGCTTCTTCCCACTTAACAGGGTTTTCCAGGCTTTTGCTCTTTTGATGGCATCATTCATTGCCCTCGCTGCGTATCCTCAGAGACAGTGATTTTCCAAGGCCATCAATCACAACATTGACATTTTCCACGGGAACAAATTGACGTTTTCCGCGGTGAATTAAAAAAGGTTATATTAAGGAGAAAAATGTTAAATTTCAGTATCCAATTGGTCACTTTATTGCTGAAAAGGTGTAGTTGCT
This sequence comes from Lithobius niger, assembly GCA_023313725.1. Taxonomy (NCBI): domain Eukaryota; kingdom Metazoa; phylum Arthropoda; class Chilopoda; order Lithobiomorpha; family Lithobiidae; genus Lithobius; species Lithobius niger. The sequence continues at coordinate 8,932 of JAHWFP010003539.1, forward strand.
TGTTCACAACAATTTTCATTGCTGCAAGGAGCTGGCTTTTGGAGTGACCTGATGCAAAATTTATACCTTTTTCAGTGTGAGTTGGTTTAACATACTTCTCCCACGTGAGCTTGCCCTTGTTTTGTTTACCAATCAACGTTTCCAAAAATGAGAGCTCCCCTTCCTTCTCATCCTCAAACATGAAACCAAGATCCTCCAAATATGAGGCCAGCATTGTTTCTTCTTTCTCCAGCTTCTCCCTGTTCTTCCCTGCCGTGAACATGTTATCCACAAACCTTACCTTTATCCCTTATCTTAAGGGAAGGATGTTGGTGCACAAACCACTCATGAAGGCCTTGCATGACAATCTCTGCAGTTGTCAGTGGGGACGAAAAGCCCATCGGGTCCCGCTTTCTGCCAATAGGTGACTCCCCGGAACTGAAGTAGATGTTCGCGAGTTGTGCTTTCAGCTACCTACGGTCGTTGGACATCACTTTTTTTAATCTTCTGCCTGCGTGTCGCCTCGTCAAATTTGGTAATGATGAGACGATGAGAAATACTTGGGAAAAAAGCTGTTACATCAAACGACCTCAAAATTTCATCTTCCAATCTCACTCTTTCGATGCATCTCAAAAAAATCAGTTGTGTCCCTCACCGCATCCTCACCCACACATACTTCCGGAGGCATGGTGCCAGGTACCAATCAATCGACTGTGTAGGTTCCCCTTTTGTTAACACGATTATCCGCATCCAGAACCGCGGTTAGCGCACATTAATTTGTCCATACGCGCTGGGCAGCTTGGTTTCCGGGTTTGGGCGTAGGCGTTTAGCTTCATCTTTTCCGAAAAGTTTGTATCGGACAAGTCAATTAAGTTGCCCTTCAAAACAGGTATGCATAACATTACTAAGGTCATAATCCAAACAGTGGTACAGCTTTCGGTCTTGCAGTCTTTCCTCCAGCAAACGCACATACTTAGCCTTGTCCATGACCACAGTTAGGTAAGACTTGTCAGCTTTTGTAACAAACACACATCCATCGCCTTTTAGACGCCTAGGCACGTCCACTTCCTCTTCTTTCCTCGGCAAGTTGCTAACTTCATTTTGCATTTGCAAGCCCCTCACACTTCTCTACTCATTTCGCCTACAACATTCGGGTCCAACTGGTAGTTACTCATTATCACCTGCACCTCTGCCACACAATTCGCCAACTTGTCCGGTTGTGGTTCCGGAAAGCATATGGCACAAACTTTTGATCACGTTTTAACATGTCCAATTCATTTACATCAAAAACTCTAGACAAATTCACAATATAGGGGTGTGGTTTCAATCGAATTCCATGTTCGTTGCACTCGAAGTCTTCTTCCTCCTCGTTGAAAGTTTGCTCGCTGCCCCTTTTTTCACAAGAAGGCTTCTCCCCAACACACATCGCGTTCACTCTTCACGCAGGCATCTCCCTCGCACACCTCCAGCGCTGGGTTTCAGTTTCTAAACTAGGTTTTAGCTAATCCTGTTTTTTCGTAGCGAAACACGATCTCCAAAAGCTTCAATACCAGTCCACATTGAATCCAACACTCTACCAGCTACGCTTCCTAAGGCCCTATTATGGGAGACGATGACACCAACGTTAGCACAACAATGGATGTGAACAGCGCCAACAACAACAAGGCTAGCAAACTCAAGGCCAACTGTGAAGTGGAAGGAAGTTTGAATGCCAAAAAGTCTGTTAGAGAGTAGACGTATTGAAGAGTGAAGTCTCTTTGGCTGAAGCCTGAAGAAGATAATATGAAAGGTTGCCGAAAATTCACAAGTATTTGTAAGGTTTTGCTGATCACTTGAAGAATTTTGGTGCTGCGTTTTGACTGCAAATTATTATGATACTGATGAGTACAGTAAAACCTCTTTAATACGACCTTTAAGGGGACAGCTAAAAATGTTCTTATTAACCATAGTTCTTATTAAATGGACGAGAGAAATTGGGCTGCCACTTATAAAAAAATTGAGCCTACCTGTATAGGCTGCATTATTTTGCTGTGTGTACTCTATACTGCGTTCGTCCTTGACCTTAGCGCTTGCACAAACGGACAAAACTCTTATCACTTCGCAATATGGAGTCGACTAGCGATCGATGTTTTGTGTGTAATGAAACGAAATTCAAGGGGGGAGGGAAGAAACTGTTACGAAGGGCAAATTCGTAAAAATAAGCTGGAATTGTAAATATTTGTTCTTCTTATCCGTACATTCGTATTAACAGAGTTCGTTATAGCCGTATATATTTAGTGCTGAATGAGTAGCTGACCAACCAAAATCTTGAAAAAAGTTCTTATTAAGCGGGAATTCTTCTTATCCGAGTTCTTATTAACGAGGTTATACTGTATTGCCATTTTGAGTTAGAGCATCATTTGTTTACATTTGTGTTTCTATCACTCAAAGTAGAATGGTCAAATTGTTGTGTGTATAGTGCTTCGTTTACGATGGCTTCTATTTTTCAAAGTAAGCATGTTGACGTTTTTAGATGAATACACTAATACTTAAAACAAGCCTTTAGTTTGTTCAGTGTTACCTAACAACCTTATTGCAGCCACATTGCTTGTTTATTTCATTGTTCTCTTTTTTTAATTATTTTTATCTAGTCCGAATCCCTGAATGCCAAGGTATGTGTAGATGCAGTGGAAGATTATTTAAAGGTTGCATCTGACACCAGTTGCCCACTGGTGGCAAGTCATGGAACTGTACTTCAAGTACACATAAATGGTACGTTCATACGTGTATTTAAAATACTCATCTGCTTTGGAGCTAGCTGGTCATTATTTATTTTCGTGCCGGAGGGGTGGTGTATGGAGTAATTGAAAATGTGACCTCCATATTTTCACTGATTTCTTCCCATCCGAAGGCCTTGAAAAAGTATTGACTCCTACTCCCTCCCACGCATGGTCCCAAAACAATCTGATCTGCTGCCCCTCCGGTCAAACAAATCCAGTACTCACCCACAGAGATCCCTAGACAAACTCCTTATTTGGGCTTTTCAGTAGAGAATACTCTGTGGATGCGAGCATAGGCACCTTACTGGTGGTAACTTAACAAGCATAAACTAAGACTCAGTAGAATGGGACCCACAAATATAGTCTGCTTTTTAGCTTGCTGAAACCAGTCTGGTTTTGTGCTTGTTGAATTATGTAAGGTATGTGTAGATGATATCCTCTGGTCTATTAAAAGAAATAGCAGTTAACAATTCTTTGCCAAACAAGTCTGGAATTAAAATATGGTCTTGAAAACTTTAAAAGAAGTGTTCAAACGGGAAAAACCGGCATGCTGTGACTGGTTATTGGAAGACATTTCAACGAACTCACGTTACACTTTACCACATAAAATAAGCATGCACAGTCCAATTACATTGTAAAGTGGAAGGTAAGTTTGTTGAAATGTTCTTCAAACCTCGTTTACACCAAGATTCATGATTCAGTATAACTTTAGGTTCGATGGATGCATGTTGCACTACTAGAGTCGGGTCGGTACTAAAAGAATGAATCGGCACGCGTTTTATATCGCCTGTTTTTGCTCGTGGGATAGGTGCACCTTACCGACACACGAGTTCAATCAAACCCAGACATGGCGGAGAAATCAACTTCGTTAGCGAAGCTTGGTAAAACGTAATACAGTCAAGCTTAGGAGATATTTAAAAACGTAAATTATTTCAAATCTTGGATGAGTAAATGTTGAGAGTTTAGAACTAACACACAATCCTGAAAGTGTGGAGGGCTGCTAATGGAGTGTCATGAGGATTTGCTATGCGTTTTGCGATGCGTTAAGCCAAGGCTATAGCTTTTCCGGGCAAGTGATGTACAGAAGCTGGGAAAAAGACTGCCGTGTCTATCACCTATTTTGCAGCCATTTCTTTCGACGCGTCAATAATAAGTAATAGTTATTGGTGAGAAACTCATGGTTATCGACTATTATACCATGTCTGCGATGATTGGCCCCCAGGAGGTGGGTAAGCCTATTGCGTGCGGAGACGGGTCAGTCATCACACCCGTGATATAATAATAGATAACTGGGAGTTTATCACCAACAACTAATTTATACCACGGTTGGGACATCAAGCTAACTCGTATTTAATTAAAACGTTTTTGTGTTTGTGTTTGTAAAAATTACTTCAAGAAATACGCTAGTCCGTGTGTCAAAATGAGTGAAGGTCATTCCATTTTAGTTTGTGGAGGTGGGTATTAGACGGACTAGTCCTGTGGTAGGTAGGCTATGCTCCAGTTTGTGGAGGGAGGGGGGTGGGTGGGAGTTAAACAGACGCGTCCTTTGGCAAAGTTTGGCTGATTAGCTTGCTCGTGTTTTCGAAGCTGTTCGGAATGAATAAACTTCGATATGTGAGGCAGCAGGGATAGAAGAACTTTACGCGACATTCCGGCAAGGTAAGTAATTATTTTTGTGCGTTTGTAGTTTGAGAATTGTTTCAAATTGTATGGTAATAGGTGTAGCGGTATGATTGAAGATCATTTCATTTTAGCTTGTGGAGGGGGTTGGAGAGGGGAGTTACACGGAGTGAATAAACTTGGGTATGGACCAGACATGTGAGAGTTAGCAGGGATAGAATTTCATTCGGGTCATTCCGACAAGTTTAGTAATTCCTTTTGTACGTTTTTATTGCGTTATGTTTTTGGACGCTGTATTTGGTTGTTTGTGTGTGCGTTCCTGGTCGCATGATCCGGAAGTGTCAAAAGTGTGGGTTATGGGCAAAAGTGTGGGGTAACTTGATCACTCACACTTTTTGCGATGACCCACACTTCCGATCACAGTTAACGGGTTTTAACCTATTGAAATTTAGTATGGCGTTAAGTTAGCGTGACGTCACAGCTATGGTATAAGACTTATTATTGTACACATGCATGCAAATAAATTGTATAAACAACTCCCTATCATTAAGATACAGGAGGAAATACATTCACCCACCCCTCTTCCCCATTTAGAGAAATTCGTTGAGAATCCACTACTTATTGCAACTAAAAAACACTTGTTAGAATGATATAAAGTAAAAGCCAGGAAAGTGCACAAATATACATAAAAACTCGACGTTTCGACTCACATCAGAGCCATTGGTTTACCGGAAGAATAGTGACTTCTCTCCGATTAGCTTCTCGTTGGGCAAGAATGATGTAAAATGATCAGCTGAACAACATTTTCCCATAACATTTTTGGGGCAAAGGCTTAGTTTGGCCGTCAGAAATTAATGAAAGCCGTACTCTAGCACTGATAGACGTACAAGAGTTCCATGTTCCCAGCTGACATCTTTTTCCCGTAAACAGTTCAGATAAGTGGGTTGTTATTGTCGTTTAGTTTGGTTTTGTTGTTATTGTCGTTAGGTTAGGTTATAAGTACCGGCTTCTGTTTGGCGTTTTACTTGTAACGAACTGGTTGGGGTTTGGCGTTTCACTTGACGGACTTTGGCCCAGTTGATGCTTTCCTGCGCGGCGCCCTTTGCCTCGAGCCTGCCTGCCGGCAACAAGATGGCGTCACAGCCTACCTCCCGTAATGCTAACTTTGGGCCTAAACCACGGCCAAACGGTGCGTTTGCCCCAAAAATGGAAGAGGAAAACATTATTCAGCAAGTAATTCTTAGTCCATTAAAAAAAAAAAAAATCGGACGGGAGTCATTATTCTTCCGGTGTTCCGAGCCATTATCAAGAGTAAAAGATAAGAATTGCAAATAGTACAAGAAAGCCATTAGTAGCAAGGCAGAAATTGCTAGGACGTGTTAAAAACATACAGAACAGTAAAACAATTGAAAAAAAATTTAAAAACAAGAGGGGACTTTGATGTATGCTTGTGGCTAGCACCAAACGAAGTGTCAGTAATGAGCTGCATCTCATTTCTTTTATGTGTTTACGGAGGCTTCCCTGGCGTAGGAATTTGTCAACTTTTTTGATAATTCAATGTAATCTTTGAACCTATGGGTGTTGGTTAAATCTAGTTGTGCACCTGGGGAAAATGGACTGAAAACACAGTTTCAAGATTAGGACGGGTACAGTAATTTGGTGTTTGGAATACAATTTTGGTGCCGGAAATATCTGGTTGATGTCCTGTTTTTATAAAGTGCTGAACTAGTGAATTGGTTGTATCTTTAAGTTAGATTTGTGGGATTGGATGTGCTGAATTATTTTTTGTTCACTTTGTCCTATGTAAACGGCTGTGCGCGTATGATCTGCACGAGGAATTTGATAAATAGCATATTTTTTATCGTGGTTGGGCACTTTAAATTCATTTTGCAGAAGTTTTTCTAGTGCTTGTTTCAAGTTGGGATGGTTTTTGCTTACAAGTCTGATGTACTGTGTAAGCAGAAAGCTACATAATGTCTCCATTAACCCTTGAATGTATGGGGCGTTTAGGTATTGTACATTGGAGGGGGATGGGGGTTTAGTTCTGTTGAGCCAGGCCACAGTTTGCCAGTGAGCAACACGGTGGAAGGAAAAACCAGAATTGATGTTTTTGTGCAAAATATATAGAAATTCCTGGAGTAGTTGCTGTCGTTGTGTGATGTGAGCCTTGGCACAATTTAATTCATTCTTTAAACTGCTGTACTGGTATATTGGATCGGTATAGGAAAGGAATGGAATCACTTTAGCAGTTTGTGAGGGCTTTCGGTACGTAGAAATTCAACATTTCGATGCGAGTTGATAAAAAAAAGTAACGTCAAGGAAAGAAATGTAGTCCTCTGTTGGGGACTCTGTGGTAAATTTAAGTGACGTGTGAAACTCATTGTTGTTGTTGTGGTTGGCATTGTGATTTTTTGGCAAAGTGCCATGCTGTCATTGACAAAGACATGCATACAAATCTTTGTCTTTTTTTTTTTATCTCTTACTCTTGCTGATGGCTCTGAGGTGAGCTGAAACGTCGAGATTTTAGATATATTTATGCACTTTCCTGGCTTTTACTTTATAGCAATCCACTGCCGTCTAAGGATCGTGTGTGCCCACCTAGAGCTTCCCACTTTTTGATATGGTGCTGGCGCACACCTCTCAAAATATTCACTTCTATTGCCACGAAAATATCATTACCTGTAATTTTAGCATTTTTATTCTCAAATTCTTTTTCCCTCTTAAACAAAATGCACAACCAAAGCCAAGCTTGTATGGTTAGATGAGCAGAGACAGTTCACATTGGCAGAAAGTGTTTTGCAATAGGCTGCCTTCCAGCTATTAATAGATCTGGCTTCAACCACATTATGAGGAAGCCAGTTCCAGTGGTCAATCGCACTATATAAAAAGAAGTGCTTCCTTACATTGGTGCTGAACACGTGTGCGTTGTAACGTGAGGCGGTGTCCACAAGTGCCAACAGAGGAGGCCAAGGTGAAGTAGCCTTTAGCCTCGGTGCGATCAGTCCCACTCAGAATTTTGTAGGGGTGAAGTAGCTTACCTCTAATGCAGAGGTCGTAAAGGCTCGTAAGTAGGGTTTCCAAACCCAGCCCTAAATGCCAACCCCGGGTTTTCGGGTTTGAAAAACATAAAACCCGGGCTTTTCCGGGTACCTGAGTTTACATAAATTGAACAAGATTCAACAGGAGTTTCTAAGTCGCACATGGCAAAATTGCTAAAAAATTAGGATAAACTAAGAACAAACTTGAAGTAAACTAGTAACATTAACGTTTTACAGTTTTTTTGAAAATATTGTAAACTTCATAAACAAATCGTTTGTGTAAAGTTAACTGGGTCAACTTTAGTATATGACTAATGGTTAACGTTCGCGTAATGTAGCCACCTGGATGCAACCCAACCACGAAGTAAACAAGCAAACAAGCAAACGATGCTGCGCTGATTGCAATGGGGAAGGGGGAAAGAAGAGGCTTTCCTGCTTGCCTCACTCCCATCACCGAATGGT
>JAHWFP010003539.1:17189-32753 GCA_023313725.1 Lithobius niger
GAGATCAGTGGTCGGCAGCACGTGCGCGAAGATTTAAAGTGCAACATGGAGTAAGCGCACATCGAACGAACTTTCTCTGCTGTGGTGTGGGCTTCTGAAGAAGAGGAACGGTGTTATCTTCTTCGAAAATTTAAGTGGACTGTTGTAGAAACATTCTTGGAGGTGATATTTGTGTATTCATATAATTTATTATGACCAAACGAAGTGTCGGTAATGAGCTGCATCTCATTTCTTTTATGTGTTTACGGAGGCTCCCCTGGTGTAGGAATTTGTCAACTTTTTTGATAATTCGAAGTAATCTTTGAACCTATGGGTGTTGGTTAAATCTAGTTGTGCACCTGGGGAAAATGGACTGAAAACACAGTTTCAAGATTAAGACGGGTACAGTAATTTGGTGTTTGGCATAAAATTTTGGTGCCGGAAATATCTGGTTGATGTCCTGTTTTTATAAAGTGCTGAACTAGTGAATTGGTTGTATCTTTAAGTTAGATTTGTGGGATTGGAGGTGCTGAATTATTTTTTGTTCACTTTGTCCTATGTAAATGGCTGTGCGCGTATGATCTGCACAAGGAATTTGATAAATAGCATATTTTTTATCGTGGTTGGGCATTTTAAATTCATTTTGCAGAAGTTTTTCTAGTGCTTGTTTCAAGTTGGGATGGTTTTTGCTTACAAGTCTGATGTACTGTGTAAGCAGAAAGCTACATAATGTCTCCATTAACCCTTGCATGTATGGGGCGTTTAGGTATTGTACATTGGAGGGGGATGGGGGTTTAGTTCTGTTGAGCCAGGCCACAGTTTGCCAGTGAGCAACACGGTGGAAGGATAAACCAGAATTGGTTTATTTGTGCAAAACATATAGAAATTCCTGGAGTAGTTGCTGTGGTTGTGTGATGTGGGCCTTGGCACAATTTAATTCATTCTTTAAACTGCTGTACCGATATATTGGATCGGTATAGGAAAGGAATGGAATCACTTAGCAGTTTGTGAGGGCTTTCGGTACGTAGAAATTCAACATTTCGATGCGAGTTGATAAAAAAAAGTGACGTCAAGGAAAGAAATGTAGTCCTCTGTTGGGGCCTCTGTGGTAAATTTAAGTGACGTGTGAAACTCATTGTTGTTGTTGTGGTTGGCGTTGTGATTTTTTGGCAAAGTGCCATGCTGTCATTGACAAAGACATACATACGAATCTTTGTCTTTTTTTTTTATCTCTTACTCTTGCTGATGGCTCTGAGTGAGCTGAAACGTCGAGATTTTAGATATATTTATGCACTTTCCTGGCTTTTACTTTACAGCAATTCACTGCCGTCTAAGGATCGTGTGTGCCCACTTAGAGCTTCCCACTTTTTGATATGGTGCTGGTGCACACCTCTCAAAATATTCACTTCTATTGCCACGAAAATATCATTACCTGTAATTTTAGCGTTTTTATTCTCAAATTCTTTTTCCCTCTTAAACAAAATGCACAACCAAAGCCAAGCTTGTGTGGTTAGATGAGCAGAGACAGTTCACGTTGACAGAAAGTGTTTTGCAATAGGCTGCCTTCCAGCCATTAATAGATCTGGCTTCAACCACATTATGAGGAAGCCAGTTCCAGTGGTCAATCACACTATATAAAAAGAAGTGCTTCCTTACATTGGTGCTGAACACGTGTGCGTTGTAACGTGAGGCGGTGTCCACAAGTGCCAACAGAGGAGGGCAAGGTGAAGTACCCTTTAGCCTCGGTGCGATCAGTCCCACTCAGAATTTTGTAGGGGTGAAGTAGCTTACCTCTAATGCAGAGGTCGTAAAGGCTCGTAAGTAGGGTTTCCAAACCCAGCCCTAAATGCCAATCCCGGGTTTTCGGGTTTGAAAAACATAAAACCAGGGCTTTTCCGGGTACCTGAGTTTACATAAATTGAACAAGATTCAACAGGAGTTTTAAGTCGCACATGGCAAAATTGCTAAAAAATTAGGATAAACTAAGAACAAACTTGAAGTAAACTAGTAACATTAACGTTTTACAATTTTTTTTGAAAATATTGTAAACTTCATAAACAAATGGTTTGTGTAAAGTTAACTGCCTCAACTTCAGTATATGACTAATGTTAACGTTCGCGTAATGTAGCCACCTGGATGCAACCCAACCACGAAGTAAACAAGCAAACAAGCAAACGATGCTGCGCTGGTTGCAATGGGGAAGGGGGAAAGAAGAGGCTTTCCTGCTTGCCTCACTCCCATCACCGAATGGTGGCCTTGCAGATGCAACATATCTCGCGCGCATCATACTTTTTTTTTTTAAACTAAAATCACTCCATAATGTGAAAATGTGAAAATAATGGAGTGAATATATTGGTGATAAAATAACAGAGCGAAAACGCTCCACAGTGGAGGTTAAATGGAGCCTCCATTTCACGTTTCACCACAACATTAAACCGAGGGGGGGCGTCACCCCCGCCCAGGAGGCGCGGGGGGGGGCAGCACTGGTTAAGGTAGACATCACACCAAGGGATTTGGCTCAAGGACTTCAGGGAGCTGCTCAGTTCCAAGAAAATAGATAGCATGGAGGTTGTTGGGACCAACACCAAAGACTTCACACTTGCAAGCATTGAATTTCATGCCGTTGTTCAGGGCCCAGTTACTGATCTGGTTAAGATCATGTTGGATGATGTCACAATCTTCGGCGTGAGGAGTTTTCTTAAACAATTTGTCATCATCAACGAAGAGACTACATTCAATTTAGCAAGGTCAGGCAGAACGTTGATAAAAAGTAGGAAAAGCGGGGGGGGGGGACGCTCAGAACTGTTCCCTGTGGAAAACCACTGAGAACAGGGCCCAGACTGAGGCACTAGAGCTTTAATTGTAAATTAGCCAATCCCCAGCTCGCTAACAGCGAAGTGAGGTCCTGCACTTCCCTCCTATTTAAACGCCAAATGGGAAAACAAGCCATCTTGTAAACTTTCAACTGTAACATCGGTATTTAATATTTGGAGTGTAATTACTTTATAACTGTTATGTTAAGAAATATAATGTAAAGTGTTCCGTAATGTCATCTCAACAGAGAACATAATGACATCTTTAAATGTTAAAATCAGTCACATGTTTGATTTCGGATACCTGTTATAATTTAGTATTGCGGAGATTGCGGCCATTAGGGTGTAGTGCGTTGGATTGTCTTTGCAACACGGAAGGGCAATCCTGAAGCATAGCTTTGTGTGACGTAATGAGCACTATGCTTAGTTTTGATCTTAACGATGGGTGTGGCCCACTTGCTTGAGTGACATAATTTTAGTTGTTCCCTGAGTCTGCGTTTGTGTTCGTAGAATCTGCTTTGCCATTATTTAAGGCAAACTCGCTATCTTTCCCTAATCTCTCCTACATAACCCACGTGCATGCGGGACGCCACGTGTGAGTCCGTTTTGATGCTGTACGATCTTTGACCAGGGAGGGGAGGGGGAGGCAGCGGCGTAGATACCGGAAAGGCTGAAGACTTTTCATGGCCTGGGCAGTCTAATGTTGTAGGCCATTAGGTTACTGTAGGAATATCGTTCTTTTTGTGGATGATTAATTACCGTCTACCGTGTCTAGTGTTATCCGGGAACTCCAGCCACTTTCCTATGAGGCATGTATGTCGGCATTAGTTAGTTTACCAAATGGAAACCTGTACAGAATTTAGTGCGGCACTACCATGTAATTCCATTGGAATTTTTTAGTTGTAAATGCAAAAGTTGTTGTTCAACAAAAATAGCAAAGTCTCGTGTACGGTTCCACTATGTTCTCTGAAATTCTTTGAGCAAATGTATATGACCAATGTTTGTGCTATTGTCTTGTGCTTTGCAATCATCGACGATAATTGTAGAAAAATGATGGACTCTGCAATTAATAAACGAACGATATTCTTTTACCACGTCAAAGTTATTTCATGTCACATAGCCATAAGTCAGTAGTGGTCACGGGAGTGCTACTGGTGGCTGCCTATCAGAGAACTGCGAGCGTTGTCCAAAATCCCTAATTGCTGAGTAGTCTGGGTAGGCCATGCATAGGATGCTTTGTACAGGATCCGGTATTCAGAGCAAAGACACTATGCCCTGAGGGACGTACCAGTCCCCTAATAAAGCCTAAGGACCGGTGGAGGGAAAAGTGGATGAAGAGAGGCTTCAATGCCCAATACGTGCACCCCGCTACTACCTTAAAGCAGCCTTAAAGCCTTAAGCCAACCTTAAAGCTACCTAAAGCAACAACCCAAAAGAAGAACCCAGTGCAAAGAGATTCCACGACTACTTCTGTTCCAAAGTAAGGGATCTTTACTATGGAAACCTTCTCTTTGTGCCTATAAATCATTAACTAAACAGCTAATGGGAACCTTTCTCCTGCACTGGTTGCGTGCACTCATCAAATGATCTTAAAAATCTTCAGTCGACTGTTTGTGCTTGTGCTAGATAAAATCAGAGCGCATGAACTCTAAGCCCTCTTGGCCTCATGGGTATTTGCAGCAGGCGTCCTGATCCTGGAAACTGTCAGCCTGCTCATGGCGTCACAGAACGACCTCTTTTTGTCACTACGTCAGGGACTTGGATGGCGGACAGTCCATCACTTTCCAAGCCCACGTGTCATTGCAATTCCCAGCCACTAAACCGTGGCATATGGTAAGGACAGATTAAGAACGGTTTTCACATTATTAGAAGTCAATTCATGAAGAGTAAAAATGTTCTGCTTCCTGGTTCGGGTTTGGCTTGACCAACCTCTAGTTGGACAAAGTTGTTATAATAATGGTAAGCATTTTCGGATCACAATAAAAACCATCTAAAAGTAGTTTTTACTTATTCTAAACTGCTTACCTTTTAGGAAACCCTTCCACTTACCCCACATCGCCGAGATGACCTAGTCAAGGTGAAAAAGTGATCAACATGCCAGGGGTAGAATTTTCAAATTTTGACCCCTCCAAAAATGTTACTGGGGTGCAAAAAACTTCTTTGGAGTGCAAAGCCCAAATGTAAACCAACATTATGGTCTCCTATTTTATAGCTGTCGAAAATACTAATATTCCGTATCACAATAATATGTACCGTTTTCCTGCACTTTGCTTAAAACTAGCTTAACTATTCAACTGAAAACCTATAGCCATAGTTTAACCAAATGTAGTAAAAAATGGAGTTTAACTTCTTTGGAAGGAATGGTGTCACTGGAAATCTAACTCCAAGCTGTTTAAAATGCCGCAAGCCGCAAGTCTGTAGCTTGTGTGGTTCAAAAGTTATGAAAAATTCAACTTCGGTGTGCAATTTTGCACTCCAAATGTTGCTTCTGGAGTGCAAAGTGCGATTTTGGAGTGCAATTTGCCCCTGTGCATCTGAATATTTCGATCCCTGACGTGCGATGGTGTGGCGCTGCATGCAGCAGTAGGTAGTTACCTGGTGGACAAACTTAGAGGTACCCAAACATTTATGGAGAAAATAAATTGCACAGTAAGAGAGCATATTTTAGCGAAATAACTATAACAAGTAAGCATTTTAGGACAAGTAAATAAAAACTACTTTAAGGTTTAAAACTGTTTTTTTTTTTATTTGCTGAAGCTAAGTAAGTGATTTAAGCTAAGTAAACTAAGTAAGTGAGCTACCACTCGCAGTGATTCTTTTTTCATCAGAAAGAACCACGAAATAACTTACTTTTTTTCATGCAGCCTAATAAATATTTTTCTTTGTCTTTTTGTGTTAATAAATGTTATTATTAATTTCCCTTTAAAGTATACATAAATAATAAGTGACTGCAATATGGGCGCTGCTCAGATCTTTAATACCGATAATCGGCGTTGACAGTGGTAATTGAAAGCCATTTGAAGTTGAAATAAATTAAAACAATACCGCCACTGAAGAAATCAATCAACATAGTTTCCACTCAAGTATTTAACAGGCCCTTCTTATGATAGAATTGATAAATTTGTGCACTTGGTTGTCAGGCTGGACAACGAGCGGAGCCTATCCAGAGATTATTATACATAGGTCAGTGGTCGGAGCGGCCATCGTGGTTGTTTTGCTGTAACGAACGCCAACATGTGCCGTTTTTAATTTCCAACATTTTCCGTAGCAACTTCTGATGATGGGGAACGGACTTTTCCCCTAAATTTCAAGAAACAATGTTGATCAATTTCTTATGTGGTGGTAGTGTGTTTATTTTTTTCATCTTCAAATGAGACTGAAAAAAACGTTACTAGATGTACTTTGAAACTCGTCATTAACATTCGTATAAAGTTCGAAATTCATTTTCGTTCACTTTCAAAATGCAGATATTAACAATAATTTTCGACAATAATAGTCGACTGAAATGCTTCAGTCATCATCAGGCATCCTAGGTAATTGGCTTTTCTACATCTTCCCTACTGGTTTTTTGAACACGGCAACCATTTTGAAAAACGTTGTGGCCTCCGGTATTTTCAACGCTGCTGCCTTGAAAATACAGCAGCAGTGTTGAAAATATCGGAGGCCACAACGTTTTTCAAAATGCTTGCCGTGTTCGAAAAACCAGTAGGGAAGATGTAGAAAAGCCACTTACCTAGAAATGCCAATTACCTAGGATGCCTGATGAAGCTGAAGCATATTGCTAATATCTGCATTTTGAAAGTGAGCGAAAATGAGTTTCGAACTTTATACGATTCTTCAAATAAATCTGTAAATTGTCTGCAACAATATTTAAACGCAAAATTAACTTTTTATATGAAGACGCTTTTAGCATTCTCCTTCTCCTTACTGTTTGTTCTAGAGATTGAAGTTCTTGGAGCCCGCTAGCCTTGCGACCACATCGTTGTGTGCATCCCTCCGACTATAAAAGGCACCGTCTGTGACCTTGCTTCATCTTTTCTTCTCGACCGTGTTGGACGTGCTGTTTCCTCTCGAAAGGATATTGATTATTTCATCATGCCACGTGCAAAAGGTGCCAGTCCGGGTAGTCACTCCGCCACCTTCTTCCACCGAACTTTTGCCCGAAACCACCATTACCGGGTTTCTCTACTGTGTTAGTGGCTGTTCCCCGGTTGTCTAGCGTCCAGGCGCCTTCGGCTCATGATATTTCGCTGTGGCCCCTGCCCTGGGACCACCTGAGCCCAACAAGTCGGCGCTTAAGACGGCCACCTCATCCCCAACCCAATGTGGCCAGGAACGGGCCCCGGGCGACCTTCGCTCACTGCAACCTACCTCATGAAAGCCAAGGAAGCTTTCACCCGTCTCATGCGTAAAGTGAAACCCAAACGTTCGGCTGACAAAAGAAAGCAGTCCAGGCCCACTGAGGGTCCGATCGATCTCTCTTCACGATCGTCTAGGCGTTCGACACTCCGCCGCAGTCCCTTTCCATCGATCGCTCCATTGAACTGCTCTCCAGGAAAAGAGTTCACGAATTAATGGACTAGGCCCTCCGTTCCTTCAAGCACAAGCGACCAGCTTCTCCATAACATCTGCCGGCATCCCACTGTACCCAAGAATGGGTGGCCACTACGACCGCCAAGAAACTGCGCCCATCGCTAGATCTTCCGTGACGTTCCTGTTCCCACGACCAGACCCAATCAGCTTTACAGCTCATTCAGAGACCATCGCGTCCTATCGTCATTGAGGACACTAACAATTCTGAATCGGGGGCTGACAATAGGGAACAATGGTCGGTCGCATCAGACGGCCTCTCTTCATGCCATGCTCATTTTGCAGCATCTCTTCTTGACGACCCCGAACCATGTGAAATCCCTCTTCCGGAGTTACTCAAGACAGTTGAAGACACTGTTTTCTCTATATGCTCACACCTCCAGCGACCGAGCCCAGCAAGAATCGCGGGCTCTCAACCGGCTTTGGCCTCCCTGACCGTCTTCCTTGTCAGCCAGCGTTCCTTTGGCCAGTCCACAACCTTGCTAACAACACTGCTCCGAACTGGTGGTCTCCTTTCAGGGAAAGGCGACTATCTTGAATTGGACAAAGACGCCTGGGATAGGAAACGGTCTTCTTCCGCCCGTCAGGTGATGGGACCGCAAACCCGAAGAATTTCGACACCTATCCATGGTCCGAATTTCTATCATCAGACTTATAACTGGTCTTTGGGACCGCTCTATTCATTCCAGGTAGACTGTTGGTCCCCGCTTCGGTCCTACGAGACAACGACCGCCTCATGCGCCTGGGCCTTTGAGGAGCCTCTCAGGCAGACGTCTTCAACACTGATGCTAACACCCTAGGCGAGAAGGTCTCCGCCGAACTACCACCAACTACGATGAAGAATCTGGCCTTCGTTATTAGTCAAGTATTTCGTAACGCTTGCTTTGCAACCCATCGTTCTATAGACTGGTTCACTGAGCCCTTTTCTTCTTCAGGAAATAGCCCTGAACACGGCCCTGAACCTCGACTCGACTCGACCGTAACGAACTACGCAATCAGCCAATCCACGAGTCCAACACGCTTTTCCGGGGACTAATCTCAAAACTGGCTCCGCATCTAGACATCGCCCTCAAGCCCAAGACCTTCCGGCTAAAGTCATCCAGGTACCCAAGGAATTCCACTCGCACAGAAAACAAAGAAGTTTGGCATTCGCCATCTGCCAACACGACCAATGCTGATCCACGTCCCCAGTCCCCGCCTCATCAGGAACAGGCGCCCTTTCGAAACAAGGACCCTGGGCGCGGACGGACCCGACCCTTCAGCCACAGCGCCACTCCCGATCGTCGAGGACGCTATGCTTCACTGGGCCCAAAGCAACAACGTTCTGGGTGCTGACATTCGTTCCCCGGCCCTACCAGTCGTTTATGCCACTTTTTTCCTGCCTGGCAGGCTGTTACTTCTGACCCCACCCCTATCAATAATCAGCGAGGGCTTTTGTCTACGTTTCCTCAAGCACCCACCACTCATGTCACCACCATGGACCACAACCACGGTCATCTCTGACCAACTCTCAATCGAAGTTCAAGATCTGCTGCTCAAGGCGGCCATTTGGCCATGTGTAAACCCGGACCAGCCAGGGTTCTCAGTCCCATTTATATCTGTCCCTAGAAAACCGGCGACTTCAGGTTAATTTTCAACCTTCGACCACTCAGTACATTTGCAACAGCCACTTCCAAATGGAAACAGTGGACTCTATTCTCCACTCGTTCTTAAAAGCCGACTGGACGATTTTGATCGATCTCGCGGACGCCTACCTACACATTCCTCTTCATGTGTCTGTCCGACACCTCTTTTGATTTATTTACAGCAGTATGGTCTACAAGTTTCTCTACCTCCCGTTCGGCCTGAACGGTGCGCCCCGCATTTTTGCTGCCGTCCTCAAGCCAGTCCTAGTGACCCTCCACCAACACCAGATACAGGCCATCGCCTATGTGGTCTCTCAAGACATCCATTTGTGAATCTCTGTTCAACATCTGGGACCACCCACTTGTGGACCTCTTCGCCACGAGGCATAATGCCAAACTTCGCCAGTTCGTCAGCCCAGTCCCGGACGACCAGGCATGGGCAGTGGACACCCTGACCGCCATTCTGGATATATAATAATAACATAGGTTTGTTGCAAACGCAACCGGAGTGGCAAGGGTCTGGTGGCCGCTGACTGCCATCCGATGTTAAAACTAAAATATGTATATTAATAAATTACAAAAGTAAGACAGTTTAAAAGTTTAAAACGAAGATGGTTGCCCGGCTGTCACTGAAGGGTTGATGGTATAGGGTTGGGGTCACGAATGCCTTACCACCAAGGTTAGACCTACCAGGGACACAATGGTCCCCGATGGCATCGCCAAACGTGAGGGACAAGTGAGGGGAAAGGCCGGGATCGTCATTGTCAAAGTTTCTTTTAGAAATAAAATAAAGCATCGTAGATAAAAGCTTGGAAGAAACCAATTGTCAACGATTAATAAATAAAAATACTAATAATAATAATAAAATTTATAATAATAATAATAATAGCTCCCGGAGTCGTTAGGAGCTAGCAGGGTTTAGAAGTCACTTAAACTCGCCCCAGTAACTTGTGTAAGGATTGTACAATTAAAAACGTAAATCATGGTTTGAAAACAAAATCAGGCCTCTTCAGAAAATTTCGGAGACAAGTCTTACCCAATAAAAATTTAAAACGGTCGACTGAGTGCGCCTGTACAGCCTCCTCTGGGAGGGCATTCCAAGCTCGGATTACCCTTACACTAAAAAAGCCCTTCCGGCAATCAAGCCTCGCAGGCTGAAGGGCCAATTTATGCGAATGACCTCTAGTGGCCGAATAGGGGCATAGATCGAACAATGGAAGATCAATTGGTGTAAAGCCACGCACAATTTTGAAGGCCAGAATGAGATCAGCACGTAGCCTGCATAATTCAAAAGACTCAAGTCCAACACGGGACAACCTGGTGTCATAAGAAAGCGTCCGCATTCCAGGTAATTTTTTAGTAAATTTGCGCTGGACAGATTCCAGCTTGTCAATGTCACCTAGCAGTGAAGGTGACCACACCGGGCAGGTATACTCGAGGATCGGTCTCACAAACACTTTAAAGGCCCAAACTTTGATTTTCACGTTTCCAGAAGTAAAGCAGCGGTTGACAATAGCGAGTCTCCGAAACGCTTTGGCCATAATTTGGGTACAGTGTAAGGAAGGTTTTAAGGTTTTATATCTTCCCACCATTCAAATTTCTTCCTCAGGTCCTCAACAAGATTGCTCAGTACCCCGGGGTATTCATCCTGGTGGCGCCAAATTGGCCAGCAGCAGCTTGGTTCCCTCTCTTATTAGATTGCCTAGTCGATCTTCCACGCTGCCTGCCGACCGTCGATCTTCTACTCTGCCTACATCAAGGGACCAAGTTCCACCAGCGGCCGGCATTGCTACGTTTACACGGCTGGCTACAATCATCCGACTCGTCGAAGCAACAGGCATTTCTACGGAGCAGGCCTCTAGCATTGCCTCCAAGGCTGTCCTCTCATTTACCAACAAAATTGACGACAGCCACTGGCACAGATGGTTTTGTTAGTGTCTCCTGCGGAAGCCTAGTCCGATCAATCCCCTTCTTCCCGACTACCTGACCTTCCTCAATGACCTTTCCAAGGAGTGCCTCAAGAGCTCAACAATGTTTGTTTACCGATCATCTCTAAATGCCTGTCTTCAAAGCTATCTCTTGGAGGACTTCCACATTTCCACCCTGGTCAAATCGTTCGACATCGAACGGCCTGTGACACGGTGCCTGTTTTCAGACTGGGACCACTCTATAGTTCTCATGTCTCTTCTCTCGGCGCCACACGACCTGCTGTTTTCTAGTTACCTGAGCCACCTTACTTGCCTTATTAACGGCCTGCCAGCGATGTTGCGAAATTCGAGTATTATCGGCCGTGGCACCTGACTGTTTTTTCCTGGCGGACTTTAAAAGAGTAACCTTAACACCACGAGCCTCCTTCCGAGCCAAAACACAAAAACCATGCGAACGTTCACATCCTTTTATCATCTGCAACTTTCTAGGGGACGAACCTGAACAGGCACTCTGCCCAGTTGAGGCCCTTCCATTCTACCTTAAGAAAACGGAGCCTCTCCGCAAGGGTCGGTCCCACCTCATCATACCTTTTATGACGGGTGCAGGCGAAACAACGATCAGAATGATCTCCACTTGAATTAAGACAGTCATCCTTCATGCTTACAATTCCCTTGACTGCCACTGCAACGACCACAACATCCGTGTAACCACTCATGAACTACGAGCCAGCTCTGTGTCCTGGGCCTTCCACAGTAATGTCCCCATTACCGACATTCTACAGGCGGCTTTATGGAGACACCCTACTGTGTTTATATCCCATTATCTCGGGGACAGGTCTTCTCAAGCCGGAGAACTTTACCGCCTTCGACCTTCGTGGCTACCAGGCTGATCCATTAAGCCCATTACGCCATTCGATTGCTTCACATAACAAGAGGGCCTACGTCATTGCCCTACCGATGGCGAAGTTTCTTTTTTACTTTCTGGGGGAGCCAGCTCGCAACCCCGGAGTGCCCGTCAAGGTGGCTCCCGCTGCCGTTTGACGAGGTCTGCGATATGCTAAAGGCTGAGGTTTCGGTGGCATATAAAATCATCAATTTACCAGGATTTACTGGTTAAAATTCGTTTGTCTAACCGAAAAATTCGGTTTGCGTAACCGAAAATATATATTACCTCCTTCCTACCCTGCCTCTCCTCTGTGTTGGCTCTCAGGCACTATAGGGTAATAAAAGATGAAGCAACGTCACCGACGACGTCTTATATAGACGGAGGGATGCGCACAAAGATGCGCGTTGTGTCGCGAGGCTGACGGACTCCAAGAACTTTAATCTTTACATCAAACAGCAAGGAGAAAGAGAATGTTAAAAGCTGAGGTAATGTATATTATCGGTCAGTCAATAAAACCAATTTTAATCAGTCACCCATGGTAAATTGATTTTTCCCTTCATTTTCTTTCTTATGTGAATAGAAATTCAGCGACTTGTTTTGTTGACCTACCCACACCCAAACAATGTTGATAGAACAGCTGTACATATATCAATGCCAGAGATTCGAGGACACATTGTTGTAGGACCACGAATTTCGAAGCAGTGTCTTCCAAAAGGAACTGTACTTCCCGTATCAACCTCATCAATAGACCTACCATGCCCTGGACTTCGATCTGTAGCTTTAGGGTAAGTGTTTTTGTTTGTTTGTTTTCATTTAACAGTTATATCAGCCAAGAAGCTAATGTCATTGGATTCAATGTTAATTTAACTTAGCTTAGATATTTCCAATCTGATTAATACGTTTTGTATTTTTTTAAATTGTCACTGGCATGGTACAAAATTTCCAACTGAACTTTACAAGCCCAAAGTTTGAATGAGATTAAATAAGCCAAATCCTGAGAGAATTTTACACATGGTAACACCTTTAATTGAAATACTTGGAAACTTGAATTAAGCTTGCAATCGCACTGATGCCCAGTTGAGGAGCAGAACTTCCTTGCACTTACCCAATTTGCAGCATTGAGATTACACATCTCACCAAAGGACCTAGTGAAGTCCCTAAGGGTTACTCTTGGGTGCTGTTAGGAGATGAATGGGTAGAGAGCGTGGTTATATCTTTGACGGACATAAAAATAGTTTATCATGTTGAAGCTCTGTCTTCATTCTTCCCTGTAACGAGTCTGTATTGTGGATCTAGATTGCAGTTGAAAGGGTGATGAATAAACAATATCTACCCAGATATTGTGGTACCCGATTATGGAGTTGTTGGGGTTTTTGAGCAGTCCTTGGGACCCAGGAAGTGAATGATAGTTAACGAAAAAAAGACAGCAATCGGTTATCGTCATTCACTACACAAATCCTAGCAGAGATTAGTTCAGAATTCATAAAGATGAGGAATGCATAACATTCCTTATCTACGTATCAAGAAGTTGACAAATAGGCATGTTGTTTTGACAGAAATTCATAGAAGAGTGAGGCTTGTTATTTTTTAAGAGTCAACAAAAACGAGCATCAATTGATAACAATCAAGTTGACAAAGTAAGAATAGTGTGGGAGGTTCGCAACAAATGTGAAAGGGAAAAATTGTTAAGACAGTAACGTGTTTCAGTTGAAAAGGTACAGTAAAGACAAAACAATTGAGCAACATTCAGCAAGCAATACCAATAATACGAAAAATAAAAGAAAATAAACATTTTTAATTGATTTATTGAGTAAGTAGAGTGCAAATATTTCATAATTAGTGTTTAAAAAACGCTTAAGCATATAAAATATATAAAATATGGATGTAAGCCGTAAAGTAAAACTTAATGCTCTAAAGGAGCAGATATAAGAAAGAGACGTGTAAAAGAATCTCCAACATTCCAAAAAACAAGCTATAGCTTCTTTTACATGTAGTAGTGCGAAGCTGATGGCTTACATGTCCTTTTCTTGTGTCTGTTCTTTGGCATGAAGTTTTTTTTAAGGCTTGCCAAGCTGTGGCTTCTTCAACACGTATTAATGCGACACTGATGGCTTACGTGTCCTTTTCTTGTATCTGTTTCTTTAGAGCATTAAGTTTTTTGTAAGGCTTACATCTGTATTTTATATGCTTAAGTATTTTTTAAGTATTTATTTCTTTTCTTCTTGTACATATTCCAGATAATTTAAATAACTATAATTTTTATATGTGAACATTAAAATCGCATTCAAAAGGCCCTGGTCCTTGTTAATACCTACATTTTAAGGTATAAAAATGAAAAATCTGCTCATTGGTTGGTTCTCTATGTGTGAGCGACATTTCTCCAACAAGAATAACAACAACAAGAATATTGTAGTCACATTAACATAGTGTTGAAAAGGCCCTGGGCCTCATTCGTACATACTTTATAAGCTATGAAAGTTGAAAATCAGTTCATTGGTTCGATCTCTAGGTGAAAGTAATTTCCCCAACAAGAATAACAACAATAATATCATAGTCACATTAACCTTCAAAAAAGTTGCTATGCTGATGTACCTAAAGACCTAAGTTCCACTTCCTACAAAGACAGGGACTGTCATCATTCTCAACCATGAGGCCAGTATCGAATGCAGGTAACTGAAAGTCCCCTCCCCCAAACAAATAAAAAGATGTCCCAAGAGGTGTGTTTACTGCATTATGAACTAAGAACTATCTATGCGAAGGCCCTTTAAACATCTTGGAATGCTGACCCACCTCTGTATATTAATAAAAAAAACTCCCATGTTGTTGTACTTTACTGACAGTAATAACCCATGGACATTTCCCACCACATTCCCACCCTTTCCCACCTTGCCGAATGATTATCCTGAAGAAACCCCTCCTCCCTCTTCAAGAAACAATGAGAAGTGCGAAGAGACCACAATGGACTAAGTCCCACCACAAAATTTGCGGGAGCTCCCTCTTTTCTGAATCCAAGAACTGTGAATCCCCCTTCCCTCTCCTCTCAAATGATAGCTATCGCGTCTTCCCTGCTATGCGACGTGCAACCACTTCCTAAACTTTGAAAAACTGTTTTCTTGAATTTGAATGTGCCTTGCCCAACCGGTGGAAGAGTCCTGTCATTTAGTTAAAAAATGTGCCAAATTGGTATCGGAGACCTGGCTGGCGCCCAAGTATAGTAACTCAGAATTTCTCCATCATAAAACTCTTTGTCTACATTTTTATCCAAAAGTGATGTCCCCTTAATCATATATTCATTTATTCTGTCGTAATAAAGTACAAAATAATAAGGTTGACTTGACTTGAACACTGAGAAACTACTTCGCTGCAGAAATGCTCCAGATTCCAAAGATAGATCTGTTTCTCCCCTCCCGACTCATCTGTGTATGTGTACTAGAGCGTGTGTGTGGAAAGAATTACCTAGCAACCTCCACACCCAGATCTTCATGCTTTAAACTCTTGTGAAGCCCGAAATAATTGTGCACTGTCAAAATAGATGTACATTTGAACATTCTTTATTACTCAGTTTTAATAGCTTGATCCCCTTCATATAAGATGCCCTCCATCCATTCGAAGATATTCTTCTCTAAAATGAACCCCAAATGAGTTGCAATACACTTAAGTATCGGTTGAGCATGGCTCTGGAGCGTAACACTTGAAAAACATTAAAACGTGGGGGGGGGGGGGGGGGGGGGGGGGGGGGGGGG
>JAHWFP010003539.1:34954-46560 GCA_023313725.1 Lithobius niger
TAATGGAGCTTAATTGGAACAAATTGAAACAAAATCTGACTAGAAAATAAATTAAATCAGAAGTTGATTAGAATCAGAAAACGGAATGACTTTCTCCTGAAAACACTATAAAAGATTAAGAAAGAAATAAAAAGAGTAAAAATTCTGAAACATGAAACAAAAGAGACAAAAAATTGAAACTGAAAAACTTAAAGAATTGTAAAATTGAAACTGTGCCTGAAAGCCTTCTGGTAAACATATGTAATAAATTGCCTGACTTACGGATTGACTTTGGAAAAAAATTCCAAAAATTCGTAGAAACAGTGTGGAATTATGTGTTAGATCTGGAAAGTATCAGACGGTGGGGAAGACGTACAGTTTAAAGGTAAGTCAGTATTTGAGTGTGAAATTTTGCTGTTGACTACAACTGCATTTAAATACCGTTTGATTCACAAAAATATCTTGATAATTAAAAAGAACAGATGTGTAATAAATACATTAGCCAGAAGCGATGTAGCGTGGCGCCTAGCTAGGTTGTACAATCTATGATGGGAGATAACCTCAGAAAGAGCGAAAATAGAAAATGGTCGTGAAATGCAATGCTCCTCCATCGACATTCAGGAAAGGAAAAAATATATATATAATAAAATAATAATAACAGCGTGGAGCCACATATCTTTTACAAATGAATTTCATAATGGAAAAGACCACCCACATATGCCTTTGTATGGCACATTCTGTATCGCCATCCGAAAAGCTATGTGTATCTTCTTCGTGCTCCCCGTCCTATTCCTTCTCTGCTCGCTACCAGAGCTATCTTTGGCATAATACGAATAGAAAACTTAACTTTAGCTTAAGACTTTGACAAATAATTTTGCATGGCCCTCATTCTTACGTAATGGGGCCGATGACCTTACATAGTTATTAGGACCACTTATTTATTCCACAGTTGGTGCTGGTATCTGATAAATGATTAGAAGTGCTGTTCGAATGTGTGTTTTACTTGATTTTATTTTGCTTATTACTGTATTTTATTTATTTTGTTTGCATTTGAAAAGGGAAAAAATTGTTCATTTTATGTTTGGGGCATGAAGTTTCTGTGAAATACTTTCGAATACATAAAAAACTTGTGACGTCAAAAAAATCTAATGAAGTTACAGATCGATACTATGGAACTTGTATTTAGGACTGTTGAACTGAAAATTTATTAATTTCGTAGAGGCTTCACTTACCTGGAAACTGCTGGTATATCATTTGTACATATATTCCTTAAATTCAGTATGTATTCCTATATTCCCTAGATTAGCCATTAGACTTAGATTTTGTTCATTAGACTAGGTTAGTTTGGATTAGTTTAGTTTGTTAATTTACATAATGTTTAGTGAATTTTGTATTTAGCAGTTTGCAATTGTAATTAGTAGTAATTAACTGGAGTAATTAACCTTAATTAGCTGAGTTAACCTTATAATTAATTACCCTTAGGATTAATCGTTCTAGTTCAAGAATTTGCCATTTAAAACTAAATAATGTTCATCAGAGATTTAAAAAAAAATTTTGTGTCTAAATTCATTTTTCGTTCTTCCCGATACAATGCTTTCCTTTTAAATTTTGGCCGCCACAAACGAAGAGGAAACTGATTCGCCGCGCTAGCACGTTTCAATTTGTCGCTAACTCACAGGCGGGATTGTGTCCCATAATAGTTTCTTCTCTCGCATCTGGAGGAGGAGAAAGAAAGAGGGCAGAATAACAAAAATTAAATACGCAAGATAAAATTAAAGAATTAAACTCTGATTAGGATTTACATCTGTAAATCAAATAATTTATAGATTAAGAAATGGATACATTCTGAATTTTTAATTGCCATTTCGAAATATCCACTACCTGTAAATTTTTGCATTCTGTTCCTACAATGCAAGTTACCATAGAGGAATTAAACTCACCAGATCCGCCTACCTTCGCAACCCCTCTGCGCATGTGCGGGCACAAATGCTCCAAAATGGTGTTACGGCATTAGCCATCCACCTATTTTCCTCCAGCCTTCGGATCGTCCGGTTGTCCCGACTTGTTTCCCGCATCTTTCACCGAATGACCTCGCAGTTCATCTGCTCCCTGAAGATCCAAGTCCCACTGTTTTGTTACGTCTCCGGTCTCTTTCGCCTTTCATCTTTTGCTGCTGCCGTCCATGATGCCACTGCACTAAAAGTCCGAAAGACCGAAAGACGTAAGTCCGTAAGACTTGGCTATGACCATCCTCATCTTTCCGACGTCTTTGACTGGCTTCCCAGCTTCGCTAGGTCCGTCCGATCTCCTTCGTCCTGTGGGGTTTCACGGACCGGTTGCTTCTTTCCTCCAGCCTTTCCCTGCACCTCTGTTTGCCTCATCAATTTCATCTTGTTGATCAGCTCCATTAGTTCCAATTAAACTTCTGGACTATGACGCTTGTTCCTTCTGTTCCATTTTTCTGGCTTGCTCGGATGCCGTTGTTGCAAGCGTTTCTCTCTTTCATCTTGCTTCCATCATGGCACCTGAACATAGAGGTGGTTTATTGGCTCCTGCTGAAGTCCATGGATGGGACCCTTCCAAGGTTCGAGATCCCTATGTTAGCACCTATGCTGCTATCGTTGCTGGGAGGAAGCGCCATGAGCCTCATTTGGCCTAACTCACCGTGAGTGTGACTACAATTTTGATCCTTGTTCCATTTGTTTGAGCATCCCTCCAAAAGAATGGCCCTTCATTGCAAAAAAAAAAAAAACACAGAAGCTGAGCCCCGTTCTGTACAAATGAGGAAGAAAAAGGAAAAGGAGTGTCTCCTCGCATTAGCTTCCACCTCATCTCTGGCGGTGTCAACTTCCATCCAGCTCTCATCTTCCGTCGGTAATTGTCACGGCTCCATGTTTTAATTCGTCCACTTGCACTACGCGCTCATCGTTCTCCTTCTCTTCTGCTTCTGCTACTGTCGCCTCGACTGTTCCACCCCCTTCCTCTGCGCTGGTTGCCAACATGGTTCCGAACTCTTCCTTCGTTCTCTCCGGTATTCCACCAACCCTAACTCCTAGGGTCCCTTCAGCACCCGTCGTTTCTTTGGCCAAGTCTCGACCCCCCATCAAGAGTGTAACCCCAGTTCCTGTCGCTCCTGGACTTGCGAACATTGCTCTTTTACCAGTATCTGTCCCCACTTCCCCTTCTGTTGCTGCTTCATCCATTTTAAGCCAACCTTCGGTGGTCCCACCTGTGCCCCGTACCTCCACCTTCAGTCTTGCCTTGGACTCATTCTCGACGAAATCTACATCCTCAACTCCTGATTTTTGAAATGCCTTTGTGCTTTGCTTAATTCTTAAGAAACGCCTTCACTTTCTTAAAAAAACCTGAAACGTCTGGAACTCGATGTATCCCCCATTGCTGTTCAGTTTCGTCGTATCAACTCGAAGCTGTCTCGTTTGAAGTCCAACATCTCGTCTCTTAAGTTGAACATCACCAACCTTACTGCATCGATTGTTAAGCTACGCACCAAACTTCACCTTGCTGATGCCCACATCCGGAGGCTTTCCCCCCGCCCGTGTGACCCCGCTCTCGCCTGCCTTCCGTGGCTGGTCGGACATTTAAAATCCATCACAAATCACAAATTCACAAGTAATGCGCCTGCTCATCCCTCCAATCCTTCTCTGACATCATTGATGACCAATCCAGGAGTAAACAGGGTTTCCCCGATCCTGAATTGGGAACATATCATACATGACAAAGTCGAAAGGGAGTGGATTCAATTGAACCTTGCCATGCTGACAAGTACGTGGCCCGTCAAATCTGGCAATTCGACAATGCTGACGTTTTTCTCCCTTGCCATGGGAAAATAAGAAAACGTTCCCTGAAGAAGACATCTACGCTACCATGTCGCTCCTGTCAGTCGAGAGCTAAAGATTACTCTTTTACCTTCTTGACCCAACCTTAATGCTTCCCTCATCTTTTAAAAACTTAAATCACTTAAACTCGACTCTTTTGCCTGGCATATTGTAAAACCAACGAGTGCATCACACCTTTGAAACACGTGACCCTAATTTGCATACACCTTGCTCTACGACGTGGCATCCAACGGAGCAGATGGTTCGTTGCTTTTCGGCTGCCATTTCTCCCTCTTTTGAGGGGAGAAATTTGTGGTTTTTATCCGTTTTAAATGTTTGTTTTATGCTTTTAATATAGGTTGACGTAGTGGCTTTTGCCATGCTTTAATTTTATTGCTAACCTGAAGACGAAAATTGATAATTTTCGAAACGTTGTTTGTATTTTTATGTAGCACTGCTTGGTTTGCCTTAATATAATCATATAATCCCTCATCTTTTAACTTACAACCTCTTGGGGACCGGAACGGGTGTTCCTGACTCAGTCGGAAGGCTGTGCTACTCAAGCGTATCATGTCTACCTGATCTAGTGGTTACACACCCATTCCAAGTCCTTCCTCAACCGGCTCATGGTAGAACACTAAACCCTCACACCATGTTGGCCTTCATTCCAATCGTCAATGGTGCACTCATTCTATGACATTGAACTTTTCCATCGTAACCACCTTCATCTCTCTCTCTCTGCCTCATGTGAAACGCTGCTCATCTCCCATCCCATCAAGTCGCTGTAGTATTCAATGAAGTCATCTGAACCAAATGAGTTCTCCTTCAATTTCATCTCCTGATGAACTCGGGCGGTGCCAACTTCGGGCATCCCCACTCCGCCCATTTCCAAGTCCATTCTGCATTACCAACGTAAGTTATATCCACCTTCTTCGTCCTTTTAAACTCATTTTCTTGGCGTTCTTTGAACCACCCAGTTTCATCTCCTTTACACCTTCCCCGACCCAGATAGCCTTTGTGCATAACATCTGTGGACATTCGTTCGAGGGGAGCCCAGCTCGCAACCTTTGGGAACCCTGCATGTGGTGCCTGCCACGTCTAATGACGAAGTCTTCTGTAAATGCAAAAATGTACAGGTAGAGGATATTTCGAAACGGCAGTAGAAAGCCCCATTTTTCTGGTGAGGTCAAAATTGGTTTCTATTGCCTAAAACGAAAATATACGCTACCTGTAACCTCCCAACCTCCCCTCTTGAGTCACCACATGACATATCTAGAGGAAAGAGCTGGCTGGCTAACGCCGTAACACCATTTTGGAGGATATGTGCCCGCACTTGCGCAGAGGGGTTGTGAGGCTCGACGGATCTAATGAATTTAAATCCTCCAGGGAAACTAGCATTGTAGGGACATAATGCAAAAATGTACAGTAGTGTATATTTTCGTTGTAGGCAATTGAAACCAATTTTGACCTCCCCAGAAAAATTGCCTTTTCCTAAATTTACTTTGTATTGACAGTTATTTATTTGTGTTTAAGTACGGTAGCGATTAACTGACTGATTACAGTAGCCTATAGTATATTTTAACGTGTGCAGTGTAATTTGGTATATAATTTAAAGTGTGCAATAAATATAGTTAAATGCGGTATTAGAGAAACTTATCGTTTTTGCTTTTGATTTTTCAATTGTGTAGGTGAATAAACAAAGTTGATTGGATAAATAAATTGAATTTGATCTTATTAAGTCGAATAAAAAATTAAACTAAATTGAGTAAGTTTATTGACGCATTAAAATGGTGTTGTCTGTTAATTTTGGTCGTATTAGTGTAAAATTTATTGCCGTATGAGAAGTCCGAGCTGTGTACTTAAGTGTTGCTCCATACATTGACCCTTTATGTTCTCATGTTATGATATTGAAAGAATGATGTTAATTAGCGTGAAAGATAGTATCATTTGAAAAAAGTGTTTAGAGTAAAATTAAAGGTCCCCTAGCTATTGTCGGATTCCACTGTGTTGAACCTTGCCGAAAATTGAAAAGAATTGAAAATGTTGCTTTCCTGTGATACAGCCCACTACCGCAGCCATGCTGTCTTGAATTAATAATCTAATGGAATGCTTGGGGTAACAGCCAGAGACAATTGACAAACTTAGATGGAAATCGACGATGGCTGGATATATTCCTTTGTGTTATAAAGGTGCGAATTCATTTTGCCCCTTCCCCAATTTTTTTGTGAATTTTGATTTGCAATACACTTTCGTTAAATTCGGCTGCATGAAAAAAAATAGAAAAGGCAAATACTTATTTTTTAAAGTAACGTAATACTGAAGCATTGGCAGTTAGAAAATATCCCCCCCCCCTCTATAATTGAGATCGTGATCTCATAGTCTATTTCGATTAATTAACGGAGCTTTGTTACAGTATCTTGTTGTTGAGTTATTAGAAACTAGTTGTGCCCGTCCGCATGCGCACCCTTCCCCAACCCACCACCTGCACATCCCTGCTCCCCCTTCTCCTGTCGCACCCCGTTGCATCCCGTTCCTGCACTCCCATAGTGTGGGTTCTGAATATCTCTCCGCCTCCCTCTGGCACCTCAGGTGTTTCGTCTTTGGTTTTAAATTTATCAAACCTAAGACCGAACATGTGAATGGCTCCCACATACGCCCTCTCCCCCACAATTACTTTAACCCCCAATCCCACACTCCTGCCCCCTTCCGGATTCGCAGACGTCCCCCCCCCCCCCCCCCATACGCCCTTGCCTGCCTCCCCCTCCCCAAAAACGTCGCCTCGTGACATTCCCCCTTTGGTGCAGCCCCGGAAAAGTCGGTGGCATGTGTTTGACTGAAGGCTAAAAAAAAAACCTATCACTGAGAAATCCAGCATTCAATAAGCAAGTAATCCCATATTAAAGTTAATCCTTTAAAACAATTCACTTCGGTACCGTGTATTGCCCGCCACACACTTGTCCTGGCACCCTCTCCCCCACCCCCCGAAAACGCCGCCCCGTGACATATCCCCTTTGGTGCAGCCCCGGAAAAGTCGCATGCGTGTGTTTGACTGACGATTAAAAAAAAGCCCCGAGAAATCAGGCATTCAATAAGCAAGTAACCCTATGTTTAAGTTAATCCTTTGAAACAATTTACCTCAGTACCGTGCAATGCGACATTGTTGCAAGCAACGATTGTTGCCGCCCACTTCAACTCCTTTCAACAATTCAACTCCTTTCTGGAAGTGAACATTTAGGAAATAAATGCGCCTTTCCATCGTATTAGGCTGCCAATTTCGAGGCCCATTGGGGGCCTCGAAATTAAGAACCAATCTTCGTTTGGTTTAAAGTTGTCTGGTTTAGTAGACACGTTTTTTTTTTTTTTGTTTATTGTGGTACCACAACAATACCAAAAAACGAACCCCAAAACGGTGCGGCAGGTCTGGTAAG
The DNA here is from genome assembly GCA_023313725.1 of Lithobius niger. Classification (NCBI taxonomy): domain Eukaryota; kingdom Metazoa; phylum Arthropoda; class Chilopoda; order Lithobiomorpha; family Lithobiidae; genus Lithobius; species Lithobius niger. The sequence continues at coordinate 42,198 of JAHWFP010003539.1, forward strand.
TGGCGCCATCTCTTTTGAAGACTTTGGAAAAAGTGTTATAAAAAAAAGTGTTATACTTTGGAAAAAGTGTTGTGGGGGGCTAGGTGGGCGCGCGGATAGCACGACCGTTTTCTGCCTGGGAGGTCCAGGGTTCGATCCTGGCCTCTTCCACCCCTCTGCCATTTTCGGGAAGAGAAGGGCCCTGTGGTGCCTCGTGCTCATGTCGATTGTGGCATGTCAAAGATCCTGGGGGTTTCCACTTGGATTTCTCCGGCTAAATTGTCCCTCTCGCCGTCTACTCATAATCATAATCATCCTCATCTTTGTCTGGAGTTGACGACGGGCTATGCGGCCGCCATTAGGTGACGGAGGGTGGTCTGCGCCCTGTTTCAAAAGGGAGAGCCACTGGCATCATCATCACCGAATTTGAAGGCGAATCCCGTCAACAGATGGCACTACAGGGTGGGGTACTTGATTGTACGACGGAATGGCGAGGCCGGTGACTTGGCTGCCTGCTCCGTATTATATATGTGGATAAGTAAGCTGATGGCGCCCACCATTGATCCTTCGTTACCCAATTGTTGAAATATTATACGAATATAGCCTTGTTTGGTACGAGTGGTACCGTTGAAAAGGTTACGAATGAAAAGGTTTGTTGGACAAAAAATCGGCATGGTTCTACTGCTATTTTGGTTTGTTTTTTATTGATTTTATAGGTTTCTAGCCTTAGATCCTTTGTTGGGACAAACGCCAACTTTTTTGTTTTTCTTTTGTCGCACTGCAAGGGTGTCCGCGTAATGAACGATGCGTTGGCGTAAGAAAGTGAGTTATGAGTCTAATTGCCTCACGTCACTCTGACGTGTTGAACTTCAGTTGGCAAAGACCCACGTGGTCCACCAGTTGCGTCAGCGGTGTGACGTCATTAAATTGTTTTTTTTGTTTTGCCCAAGTTTGGAAAGCTAATGTTATGGAAAAATGAATAGAATTATTGAAACCCAAAGGGGCTCGCATGCGCAAAGGGATCCAGTGGGTTCCAGGCCGAAAATCCGAACCTTTGTTCGGGGCAATGCGCCTCCCCCCGATTGAGGAAGAGAATTTATATTGGGAATAGAAGTTCAAAAGTCTTTGTTTGAATCGGGTAAAGTTTTGTGTGTTGCGTTAACCTTAACCGTGCGAAAAAGGATGTGTCGCATTACCTTAAGCGCAGGAAAAAGGATCTGTAGACGTTGCCTTTAGCGTGGGGAAAAGGGCAAGAATTGAACTCTGTCACGCACTTGCTCTACTGGCATTGTTCCGAGTATCTAGTGCTGAGATAGCGAACCTATGGTACGTGTGCCAAATGTGGCACACAGGGGGATTTCTAGTGGCACACGATCCTTTCGAAAAAGTGCACCATGACGAATTTTTCCCTTACAGAAAAACGCACATGCAACAAGTTACAGCAAAAAGTAGCTTTAACTTTCTTTCCTCCCCTTGTCTTTTTCTCTTTACGAACAATGGGAGCTGTCCAGTGCTGACGTGACGTATGACTTGAGACTCATGGCAATGTCAGAATTATTGATAGCGTCCGGTTTATAGCAAATAAGCTGCAAGGAAAATATTACCAGTGCGATCAACTCATTTTTCAATGGTGGAACGAATTCTTTCCAACTTTGCCACCATGTAAAGTAGGCATTTGCATTATAATTGATTAGTGACACACGAGTCCAGCTACTATTGCTAACAAGTTGACTCTCACATGAACTAGCAATTCGACCACACGGAATCGCCTCCTGGAAGACAATAGTGAAACATGCGTGAAAATGAAGCCAGGCACGTAAGAACCATGCGTCGAAAAATTAGCATCTGAGAGGCAAGAACAGAAGTCACCCTTCGATGTGGCACACGCTGCATGATTTATAAGCTGATTAATGTCCTATTGGCACATACGTAGAAAAAGATTCGCAATCCCTGATCTAGTGTCTTTGTGGTGGAACCACTATCACACACCCTGTAGCCTTCCAACCTGTTGTTAATAAAATTATTAAATTATTCTTAAAAAAAAAACGAACGCAAGTTTTTTTTGGGGTGGGGAAGGGACTGACCAATCACTATGCTCAAAGGGGGGGGGGTATACATTTTTTAGGCCGTCATGGGGATGGGTAAAAAATATAGTGGCCAAACTGGAGGAAAAAGTCATTTTTGACCTAAAAAATTATACTTTCAGCAGTCAAAATGTATTTCAGACGCCATAGCTTCTGGATCCCCCCATACTGCCATCATGTTAGGGTTTATCAGGTATTGACGTTATTTCTAGAATCATCCTATGAATAGTTCTTTAAGACCACTTTCTGTAAAAAAATGTGCACAATTCATGCTGCATGTGTTGAAGTTGTGAACGGCATGGACTTGCTAAATCGAACTGCCTTAGTAAAATACTGATATGCATCCTTACATCAAAAGTTATTCTACCATCATGAATCACGAATCTCGGTCCAAAGGTGATTTAAAGAACACTTTGAATATTTTCAAGAATATACTTTAAGTCATGGCTCGTTTTCTACACAATTTGGAACCTGTTCGAGGAAATCGTCTACACGGAACTTGAGAAGCTGTCTTTAGCGGTGGAGGGGTCAGAATATATTTAGAGCTTGTGCGGTGGGGTCATTTTTCTTTTTCAGTCCGTGGACGTTGGGGGAGATAATAGAAAATGTGTCTGGATGGTGGGGGGGCTGATCGAAAAAGTGGGTATCCATTTTTAATGATCACATGATCAGTACCTAAATGTAAAAGTATATCCGATTACCGGACATATCCGGGCAACTTAAAAATGAATTATGTTTACCGTTAACCATGATTTTTAACTTTTCCATTCACACTTGCACCATTCCTGCTGTGTGGAAAACTGTGCGTGTAGTTCCTTTATATAAGACGGGTGATACAGCTGATCCATGTAACTATAGGCCCATTTCACTCAGATGTGTTCCAAGTAAAGTGCTTGAGCGTATCATCCGTGATCAAATGTTCACTCACCTTAATACCTATGATATTTTATCAAAGGGTTAATTTGGTTTTATTCCGAGAAGCACAACGTATGGATCACTGGATCACTGGATGCGGGCCATTAATACTGGTTCCCCGGTTGATGGAACTTTCATAGATTTTTTCCAAAGTTTTCGACTCTGTTGTACATATCAAGTTATATGTCAAACTGAATCATTATGGTTTTGGTGGCAAAATGCTTGAGTGGTTGAAGGCGTTCCTTTCATCTCGTAGTCAAGACAGTTTGCATTGGTTCTTCCACTTCAGATGTTAAATCAGTTACTAGTGGAGTGCCGCAAGACTCTGTTCTGGGACCAACGTTGTTTTTAATCTATATTAATGATCTTAATTGTAGCATTCCTGGTGTCATGTTCCCGAAATTTGCTGATGACGTTAAACTCTACAAAACTGTACAAGTAACTAACGACCATTATGTTTTAAGTGATGCTATCAGAGATATCGAAATGTGGTGCAAGAATTGGTAATTGCCAATTTCTGCTAGCAAATGTAAAACTTTAAAAATCGGGAGCTAAAATAAAAACTTAAGTTAACTGTGTTAATAACAACGTCCTGGATAGTGAAAGCCAGATAAAAGATTTAGGAGTTATTTTGTCAAAGGACCTTAAGGCCCGTATTCTGAACGCTGACTAAAACTCGTACTTGACTTTAAATGACGTCACACCTATTTAGTGCCATCCACCACCAGAACTTCTTTTGGATACATTTGGAAGAAATCGGGTGGTGAATGGCACTTAATAGGTGTGACGTCATTTCAAGTCAAGTACGAGTTTTAGTCAGCGTTCAGAATACGGGCCTTAGGCATCTAGCCACATTAACGCTATTGTGAAAACTGCTCGCACCAGAGCTATAATAGTCGGACGGTGTTTTCGGCCACAGAACGTACTTATACTTACTAGAGCCCTTAAGGTCTATGTTAGAATATGCTTCACCAGTCTGGTCCCCTTACTTATTAAAAGACATTGAGCTAATAAGAGTCTGTGCAGCGACGCTTTACAAAGCTGCTTCCTGGCCATTATAATAAATCTTATCAGGAACGATTAAAAGTTCTAAATCCACCTACACTCGAAATGCGTCGCCTAGTAAATGACTTGGTCCTTACGTATGGTATTTTACATGGTTATAAACAATAGTGAATACTTTTGTATTCGAGGTTGTGAACGAACTAGAAGTCATCCACTAAAGCTTGCAGTTAACTTAATTAACACTGATTGCGTAAATATTTTTTTTTGCAACAGAGTTGTCAATGTGTGGAACCATTTGCCTTCTGATCGTTTTGCCACCTTCCGTAAACACCCTTAAAAGGTTATTAAACCAAGTTGACCTCTCTAAGTTTGTCCATCTG
>JAHWFP010003540.1:15216-40318 GCA_023313725.1 Lithobius niger
CATCTTACATATCCGGTATCTTAAGAAAAGGCATCTTACATATCCGGCATCTTATAATGCTGACATCTCACAACGATGATGTCTAGCAAACTCGACCATCTGATTTTCTTTTATTTATAATGTTAGCTGTTCAAATCTGACAGCCTAGGCATCTGAGCAGCAAAGCAGTTTGTGAATATGACGTTTCACTCACAAGATATCTTAGTCCTTATAACTTGGCTGTAGTTCAACGTAAGACAACATCGTGTTAAAAAGGAGTTCAAAATGAATGTGGAATCTTGTTAGTTAGCCACCCCAGAGTAACGCAGCGTCTACAATCGTTATGGAAGTCAAAAGAGTTTGCTACTTTCGTTAATTAGCTAGATGTCTTAGGATTGTCTTAGCTAGATGTCTTTCTTATCCATAGGCTGTAGAAAGAATAAGACCATTGGATTTTTTAAGAACGTGACTACAGTTCACTTTGGATTAGCACAATATTTGTTTTCACTCGAAGTAGGATAAATCAGCAGTGACGTTTCAACTCAGTAAACTGCTCCCTTAAAATGTTGGCGACTTCACTTCGTTTCCGATTTAATACATTGTGCCGTCTTAAAACGATGGCATCTTTGCTTGTTTAACAACTTTAAAAAATTACCATCTTAAAATGTTAGAAACTTTGCCCGTTTTGCAGCTTAAAATAGGTTGACATTTTAAAATGTTCCCGTCTTTGCCAGTTTCCCCACTTAAAATAATTGCCATCTTACAACTTTCCCACTTTCTCTCTTTTCCAACTTAAAAATAAACCATCTAACTGCGTGGACATCTGGAATCGGTGAAATCTTATACACTGACTGGATGAATTTAGCAACTGAAAACTATGGCGTCTTAAACAGCTAAACATCTTAAAACATTTATTCCGCGTGTTTTCCATCTGATAATTAGATGCATCTTACGTTTAATGGCATCTTAAATGAAACACGTTTGAAATTAAGACGCATCTTAAACTGGTGGTGTCTTAAATCTTCAAAGCACAGATCCATTGAATCTTAAATTAAGATGGTTTTACGATTTTCATGAGGCTCATCAACCAAACGACCGAATTTCAGATGCATCTTACGAATTTTAAGATGCTTAGTTTTTAAAGTGTATGGGGCTCAAAGGTTGTCTTTTTTCACAATGTTTACAGCGAAGCGTGGAACTTTTCCTTCCGCCCAGATAGAAATTCTGGTAACAACTTATCAGTTTAACAATAAACTTACTCTGTGCAGTGAAACATAATCTTTAATATCTAAAGTTAATATCAATATAATGGACTGAAAAAATTTCAAAGATTCGAAAAATAAAGAAGACTATTTAAAACAGAAAATTAGTAAAAATAAATATTGTAGGACACCATGAACAAACTAACTAGGAAGAGGAAAAGGGGAACCGATATGCTTTTCACTAAATTTTATAATAAAAGATAAATAACCCCTGAGAAATGAATTTAACATTTTATTGACCAAATGGATGGGTTATGAGAAATACTGACGCGATGATTAGCGTCTGGGAGAGAAAAATTAAAGTGCTAACTTACCTTCTAGGGAGTTAATACTCCGTTCCCTGTAGCCTTGCTTTCAATTTGTGACGATTTTGAGCTCTCTTTGATAGTAATGTGTAAATCAGTAATTACTGATTTAAAGAAAAATAAAGACACAAAGGCAGTGGGAAGTGATGAATTTACTGTTGTCAATTAAAAAGTAAAGTATACATTAATTCTAACATAAATTAACAAATAAAATTGAGGAAACAGAAAGTTGGTCTAAAATAACAACAACTGGAAATTTAGTACAGCGCAATATCAATATATATCCAAAACGGTAAAGTAAAGAGGCGTTAAAAATATAACTGGAAACTTAGCATTAAACACAAACTTTAAATTTATGAAAATGTATTGGAGCTTCGTTCATTATCTTACAAAATATCGTTCAGTATGGTTAACGTAGGTTTGCTTGCTGTGGCTTAGACAACATATGTTTTTTTTTTTGTAATATCTTTAACAGCTATATGGAGGAGAGCCTAAAATGTTTTAAGATTGAGAATGAGTACAACAATTGTATTGAAGGTGAAAATAGGATTCCACAAGAATAGTTGGAAATTTGGAACAAAGCAACTTTTTTTGAGCGACCCTCCAATAAATCGCTGCATTCTTAGGATTTTAACGTGCTCTTAGTATGAGCCTTTTTCCATTTTTTTTTACTAGTGGGTGGGCAACCTCCGATTTGATATCCGGCGGTTTTATGCGAGTGTCAAGTATAAGGTAAGGCGACCCGTCTTTTCGAGGGTGTTGTCCGGTAATCCCTTTTGTTCGATCTGCTTCCAAGTGAGCATGTTTTACAGTTTGTTCTGTATAGGCTATGAAGAGGGGAAAGCGATCTAGTTTAGCGATGGCTGGCATAAAAGGCACGGATAAAACCTTAAGTCTTCATATCAGTAATGGCTACCATGTTCGAAGTGGTCTATAAGGTTCCAGTGCAAGAAATGAAAAGTTAAATTTTTCTCGCGAGAAGCAGTGGAAATCATCTGCAGAAGCCTTGCATGGTGAACTTTTCTTGCCATGACTGCGGAGGACTCGTTTCTTCCTACTATGAATTTTTGGCTGATGATGACCGATGCGATGGAAGACTGTCTTTAATCCAATTTTTTAAGATGACACAGTGTGAGAGACGACCCCTTGCAATTTTCGAGTAAGGGAATCGTGCAACTACAGGCCCTTCTGAATAGGCTTCCAATAAGCCCATAATTTTTTTTTCTATACTTGCCTGCTCCAGTGGTTAGGTTTTTTCCAGGCTTTTCCACAGGGTGTCAGGAGGCAGTTGAGGTGCTGATGGGGCATCATGAGGTTGTTTTTCACCCTCTCTTCCCCTCCACTGTTGTGCTTTGTATGCCTGTGTTTTCTTCAGGGTGTAGGAATGGGGGAGGGGGGCTTTCGTACGGTCACGCAACTTTCCAGCAAGGAATTGGAGTATAACTCATTCTGTACACATTTCCCTGTCTTGAATGGTAAATGGCCCTTTTCGACCGTCGCCATGCTGATGCCATGTTGACACTGCCTTCGTGGCTGAGCTTGCCTTCCCAGCATGCTGTTCAAACAGCAACTGGCTCATCTAACCGATCAAACGTTACCATATTAGGAATTATGTTGTCACGGTGAAGAGCCGTGATGCGTGGTTTAGTTTATTTCTGTTTAACTATATCACGATCATCGCTTCTTGTCCCTTTTGTGAAAAAAAAACAAGTGCCTTGCTCTCATATTTCTCAATTGAAACTTTCTGCTTCTTTTGAAAGGACCTTCACTTCATAAGTATATTTGAGCAAAGAGAAAACTCTCTCCCAACTCCAGTTATTTTTATAGTAATGTTAACAATTCTTTGATTTCATCGACTTTTACGTCATTCGATAAGACTGCGGCCCAAAAACCTTCCATACATATTATCATAAATATTTGCAGCTTGTAAACCTCTTTCATGAAATATAAGTCATCATACTACTTTCGTTATGTTGATTGTTGAGCTGATCAGTTGTTACCAGGTACCGACTACTGGATTAACGATTTTTTAAAAATAAAATCAGTAAATCAATCAAATTAACAGGTCTTAATATAATATAGTAACTATGGATGCGTAGTTTTGTTAGATTAAAATGATAATGGTTTAACAAGGATAAGACGGTGGCCTTAGGAAAACGGATCCTGGCGCCACAACCAAGAGGTACCCAGTACATGACACCAGTTCAAATTAAGGTTTAAGTTGCGTCTTGTGGTCGTGGGCTATTTTTTTTTCATCTACGCATCCATGGATATCGTTCAGATAGAACGAACTAGGTAAAAATAACGTAAGAATGGTTGTTGAAATTCTAGAAAACATCTCTGATTGCTGCAATTTGAAGAAACACCAGTTTTTAGGTGTTTAACCGATCAGAAACCATCAGGGATTTTTCTACTAAATAGGATGTTATTTAAATGTTTAGTAAAATTCTTGAGGGTTACCATGCAATGGCAAGGTTCTCATTCCACTTTCCGCGATAGGCTCCAGCAGTCCTGTCAGGAGATAGCCTTTGAAATGCCCAGCGTCTTGAGGCTTGGGGGGGATGCCAGTGGCCCCTTGGCTTGTCCCAAGTGGCATTTTCATTTTCGCTCTGGCGTCCCTCCCGAAGGGTTCCACTCTGCCAGCAAGGTACTTGCAGGAGTTCCGGCGGCTGTGTTCTCAGTACGCCGGTTATCAGCGGCTGTTTACTGATGGGTCGAAGTCAGACGCTGGCGTGGCTTGTGCTTGTGTTTGTAAGGGAGTGACGGTTGCCCATCGCCTTCCATCAGGCTATTCTGTGTTTTCTGCAGAGCTCTTGGCTCTCGGTTTGGCGGTGGAATGGATCCTTGGCCTTCAGGGCACGCATTTCATTATCTTCAGTGATTCCATGAGTGCTCTGGAGTCCTTGGCGACTTACAATCCTCGGAACCCCTTGACACAACGTGTCCAAGCTTTGCTTTCCCGCTTGCCTGGCCAGCGGAAAACCGTGCTTTTCTGCTGGATCCCGGGCCATGTTGGGATAGGTTGAAATGAGCAAGCGGATTCTGCAGCAAAAGGGGCCCTTTCTGGCCCTCTCGGAAGGGATCTCAGCCTTGTTCCCTCGGACGCTTTTCCAACTCTGCGTCTAAGGTTACACGCTTTTTGGCAAGCCTCGTGGGATGGACAGGACGGCAATAAATTACGAGCTATTAAAGGCACTGTTGAGGAATGGCACTCGGCGTGTCGCCGCAGTCGCCGTGAGGAGGTGGTGTTGGCCCGTTTGCGCATTGGTCACACTCGACTTACTCACTGTTTCCTTTTGCGGGGGGTTGACCCTCCTGAATGTTATTGGTGTCGGCGGCCACTTACGGTCTGGCACTTCCTTGTTGATTGTTGCCATCTTGATGGTTTTCGTCGTCGTTTCCATCTTCCGCATGACATTGTGCGTCAATTGGGCGATAAGTCTGTCCTCCTGTCCGGTGTTTTTCAATTTTTGCAGGAGGTACAGATGTATGACAAGATTTAGGTTAGGGGTTTGAATAATATCTCTGTAATGTGTGGTGCAGTGGCAACCCGGACCACTGCACTGTGACTGAGGTTGGCGCTAATGACCAAGCTGTCGACGCGCCATTAAGCCTCAATCCCCCCCCCCCTCATTCCACTTTAATGCAGTCAGCATTCCACATACAAGCGGCCCGTATAGTATATTCAAGCATTTTGCGTATCACCCAAAGTAGGCACTTTACCAGAGCTAAAATTACTAACATGTTAGCAACTAAATTTTTGTAGGACTTCAATATACTTGTTCTATATGTATACTTCAATGTAGTTCAATATACTTCAATATACTTCAATATACTTGTTCTAGCTGCATTTCGTTCTTGTTTCACAAAAATGTTATCAATCGTCAGTCACGTTAAAATTTAAATTACACAATTCACTTCCCTGCAAACACGTGTCTCTTTAATACAATAGAAATTTAAAATTAACCGATTCAGGGTTGGTCTTCGATTATATTTCCTTGGTTAGCCTGTGTGGCCAAAAGTTTCGGCGTTGACTGATCTTCTCAAATATGACTGTAATTAAATTATCTAAAATGACACCACCCGGTTGAATGTGCAGCCAATTTCGCACGTGGTATAACGCGTCCTGTCGAGCTGAATTACAAACACGTCAGTCTAAATGAGAGGCAATTAAAATTCACACTTCAGTAAGGGCTCACTTTACGTCTTTAATATCAGGATTCTGTAATTTTGATTTTAAGCAGATGAACCATTATTATTGATGCAATGAACTGTTGGACTGCTAGTAATATTACTTTCAATAATTTAATAAGCTAAATTAGGTAGCTGAGCTTATTTCTTTGTGCAGAACAGTTAGGTTTCTAACAAAGCAATTACCATGTGCTGATTTGCTGGTACGTTTTTTTGTTATATTCATTTGTCAGTTATTGTTTGTCATTCTTTCCAAGTTTAGCCAGACATTGAATTAAAATTATTGCTAGTTAATGCCATTGAATCATCTTAGGGTGGTGTCAAAAGTGTACACTGACTAAAGAGAAACAAATCTACAGATTCTATGACAAGTAAAGACACTCTGTGTGCATGAATTTACTTGTACGTAGGTTTGTGAATTTATTTATTATAACAACTTCAGTATTGCCATGCACATAAATCAGTACTCTGCCCGGGGTTTTTAATTTGTGCATGACGTGCAGATGTATGATAAGATCTTGAACTGAGGTTTGTTCAACATCTCTGAAATGTGTAGTGCAGTGGAAACCCAAGCCATTGCAATGTGAATGAGGTTGGTCCTAGCTGTCGATACGCCATTAGGCACAACCGCCGCCCCCCTCACATGATGCTGTCATGGTCGTTTGCAGAGGAGTTTTTCGCAATACATTTTTCTCTTTTTTTAGTTAAACATCTTAACATTTAATTAACACAAGTCATACTTGACTTAATTATTGACTTCATAACGAATACAAAATTCAGTTAATATTTTTTGGGTCAGTTTACATTTTTTAACTTTTTTTTATTATTCCTTTTTTAAATTTCACATTTTAACAGAAATGTATGAGAAGACCTTCGGGGTGTAGTATTCTGGCTGTCTTTTCCAAACTTGTTTTCAGATAACACAGGCAACAAACTAGTGTTGCCTCATAATGTTTTTAAGTTTTTTCTCTTTAAGGGAATGTGATGAGTTAATGAGTTCAGTTCACACTTTTTTCTTCATATTGAAAGTACAGTTCGTGATTATCTTCTTTGTTTTCTCTTGTTACGTTATATCCCCGATATGTAAGAAGGTCCTATCTAAGGATACGGGTGCTTTTAACAATGTAAGCCATTAGCACTTCCTTTCTCCTAGAGTTCACTAAATATTTTGTAGTATTGTAAAATAACCCCTTCGGTTTTGTGTTGGCCATCAGTCACCATCAACGACAGGTCGTGAATGGCGTAAAAAAAAAATAGAGTTAGGATGCAGTCAATTAAAATACAAATGTTTGCCACCTTACACTACCAGATTATTGGTGTTTACTTTTTCTTATCTACCGATAATCTCGTCTCAGCCCTCTTGTAAGGATGCAAGGATGCAGGAACACAACAATGAACGAATGATAGAATACTATATGCAAAAGAAAACGTTTTTCCCTTTTCACTTGCATTATAGAGCCTTGCTTCGATGATTCACTGCGTGCATTGCATCATTATTGATGTCACTTACTTCATTATAGTTGTGCTGAGTTGCGGACATCGGCAGATAAATCAGTTATTGCCTACTTCACTCGTGCAAAGAACCAACAATGACTCGGGCCTGTGGCCCTCACCATTGTTAGTTGTCACCAATTATACGTACTATCTCTACATCATGGTGTACATGGTGGAACCTCTTGTGACCAATCCCGAGATGCTGTTGGGTTTGATGGGTTTGATGGTCCGTGTTTGATGGTCCGTGTGAAGATTTAAAGAAATAGGTAAAATTCCTACTTTTTTCTTTTATTTACGTTTAAGATGATGATTAGATAATAAACCTTTCTACTAATTCGTTGGTAGTTGTGCTATAGTGCATGATAAACGTATGACCAATAAAACTTAGAATTACGTTCAACGTATTTGTTATTTAACCAACAGTACACGCTGTCACTGTAATGAAGTACTAATGCCGATAGTTACAAAAAAAACTTGAAAGTTACGAAGTAGTGCATGATAAGGGTATGACTAATAAAATTTTACAATCTGCCGTTGAATGAATCAATCGTTTCTTTGCCTTTCACTACTGTCTGAGTAATGATGTCTACTTTGTAAAACATTGTTTACTTTTTATCTTGTTTTGCTTTACCTTGTTTAATTGCTTGGCAATATTGGGAAACATAGAATCACTACAACCAGATGGATATGAACACATAGTATTGCTTCATGTAAAATATGAGTGCTATATTAAGAGACGGTGTTCACGGGATGTTATGAAATATCAAGGATGTGGTAGTCCGGTCCGTTGTGTTCTTTTACTTTAGCTTTTATCTTCATTTATTTTCATCGGTCAACATTGCGGGAAGGATAAGTACTGTGATGGAAGGCCAGTGGATACGAATACGCAATATTGTTTGGCATAATAGTGATGCTGGTTTTGTGATGTTAATGTGACGTTATGCTTATTTCATTTTTTTCTATATCTCTTCTCAAGTTTTTCGTCGCTTGACAGTCCAGGAATAATAAGCATTTGCATGAGGTGATGGCTCAGTGGCACAATGTTGCTAAATGTCATGTCATTGGTGAATGATACCATAAATATTGGAATTCATTCATGTGTTGTTTGCAACTGTGATGAATGCGTGATTCAGTTGAGGAATGTTTTTTTTCTTTAGCTTTTTCCTACATTTCGTGTTATCACTCGACATCGACAATTCAGGAACAATACGATTTGGAGCAAATGGATCCAGTGTTTTGAATCGGATCATGTTAGCACTTACGGCGTACCCCTTTCTCATTGCAGCCAAATTATAGCCTTTTGCCTAGCAGGAGAAAAAACATTCGTCAACGTGCACCACGAACTTTCTGAAAGTTCCTGTGGAACCCCTAACCAGTGAGCAAGCGTAGACGAAAGGTCAGGTTGGTCGAATAAACGCCAAGTGGACGCAGACTCTAATTCCACGACATACCAAGTTGAGATTTGAGATAGACCAAACATCCTCTATATCTGATGCCAAAGGAACCCAAGGATGTAGAAAAGTAGCATCCAGTGCTGGTCAAGAGGCCTGTAATGCTGTGCTGGGCATTTGTCTGTTGAAAAAGGAAAGTGGACCAGATGACCAGCACTGCACTGCAGCAACCCTGACGAAGGAAAAAAAGCCCCAAATCCAACAAGCAACGCATACTTTGTGACGGGTCACCGAAGACCCCAAAGAAAGTGAAAATGCAGTTTGGTTGAACATGGTAACAACACGCATAGAGCAGTCAAAGTCGAAAGCCATTTCAAGCCAAGCAAACACTGGACTGAATCTCGTGACCGACTACCCTATAGGAATTAAAAATAAAAGTCTAAAAATCATCTGATGGTGCGATAGTTAGTAATGTGACTAGATTTTAAATCGTTTAATATTGCACTTAATCAACTACAATGCAGTGAAAAAAGTTATTCTTAGATAAAAACCAGCAGTCGGATTATGGTGAGAACTTCCCTGGCAGAAATTTGTTCTCTTGATTGTGTACTAAATTCGTCGAATCACAACAAACTTACTATGATATCATTTCAGTACCTTTTGTTATCATTCTAAGTCGATGTTCATTGGCTAAAGTAAAACTAAATCAATGAGGGGTGTATCCTGTAGCTTTCATTGGTCGACGCAGTAATGCAAATGGCCAGCGTTATCAAATTTGAAGTTGGTACCTCTTCCATGTGTCACTCACACGAAACATTGCAATGCCGAAATGTTCCGTTTCGTATGTTGCATTCAATTTAAATAAAAGCATGTATTTTACTACCATAAGTAATCCTGAAGCCCGTTCTTTCGACGCTGTGTGTCGTTCGTTTACGGAACCTAGAAACGCCTACAGTTACACGAAGCCACACGTACCATTTGCAAAGCTTGGCTGTGTCGTTAGGCCTAATAATGTAACCTAGCAACAAATTCAGAGCTCCGTTGTGTAGTTTATTATTTCACTGTAGTACTATTTGATTTTTACATACTCTTGCAATTTTTTAATAAAAAAAAAATCAAATTATGTAGTGTATTTATTAATTTATTATTCTAAATTGTTTAAAATAAAAGTATTTCGTACACTGAAGTCATTAGATTTACATACGTCTATTTCAACATTTTGTTTAAAGCAGATAAGACATTCTTCGGTGACAGTGATATATTTAATTCCCGGTGGTGGTGGTGCAAATCAGCGCGCCATTTGTTAAATTTCTGTGCAAATAAGAGAATTTCTGTGTAGACTAATGAAAAATAACGAGAAATTCTCTATAAATACTCCACTAGCTATTGGAAATTATGAAATTTTTTCACCACTCGTGCTTTGGCCCATTAACCTCACTCGTGCTATTTATTGGTAGATAATTTCCCTCGTGTTTCGCACTTGTGCAATTAATGTCTGTCTAAATAGCACTCATCAGTTTATAGGGGTCAAAACACTCGTGATGAAAAACAAATTATCGATAATTAGCTCTCGGTATGATAACCCGCGAGTACCATTGTGAAAAAAAAACAAGTTTTATTCGTAAGATGCGCGTTTGTTGTTTCCTGGCTAGTGCTAATCTCTACCAATATACGACTCTTGGGTCAGATATTCACAATGTTCATGCAATCTTTTCCAGCTTCAGTTTCCCTGTTCGACTATTAAAACATGAAATTCTGTACAGAAGAGCATTTTAATTTCGTAAATAATTAATTTTTACATTAACGTTTGGTACTTTCTGTTTTGAGTGATCCTGTGTGGCATGCTGGATAAATGCATGCTGTTAAATATTTTCTATTCTGCGTACTAAATGAGCATACCATAACTACAGGTTTTCGATTTGCAGCACTGAAAGCGAAGGGTAAATAATGCAACAAATAATAAGTGTGTAGTGCACGTACGCAAAATAGCTATCCACACACATGTATAAGTCTCTGAATAGTAACTTTCCCCAAACGGGGTTTAAAAGTGAATAGGAAATGATATTTGGTTGCATTCTGTTTCATTCATCTTTAACATCTACATCCATTTGACTGCGTGGATATTTATCACGTCGCTCCCTCGCCATTAAAGTACAATAATACGCGTCCACTTAATCTGCATTTTCGAGCGATCTCAAACTTTAAATCACTCTCACCCCTTTCCTGTCGGAATTGAGAAACGACTTGGCGTTTTAGCAATGAAAGCTCGTTGTTCTACTACTACATAACAGCCTACAACTTTATTGCGCATACTGTAGCAGAACATTTGCAAGAGTTCGCTCCGCATACACACACTTACAGCACACTGAATGCAATAAATCTTCCCCGTTACTTATTACCTTGCCAGGGCTAAGCCTTGTTTCGGTGAGTTTATCAAGTGTAGCAATCTCTTACAGCAGTTTAATAAATGCCGTCACTCCATATTTCATCGAGGTACACTGTGGTGCCTCGAAAATGGAAATCACGCTTGAGTTGTTTCTTCGAGCCCGCATTAGTTCATTCTATGGTTTTCAAAGACGAGCGAACCTAAGGTATTTTAGCTATCCTTAATGTGTCTTTTATTAAAAGAGCAGAAAAAAAAAGATTGGGGAAAGGGTTTTTATCGAAAAAGGATTTTTTTAAGGTAGGCTAATAAGAATGCTGCTGAATATTTTTTTTATCTTTGGGGCTAGCACATTTAGGAAAGAAAATCCCGTTTGTAATACGTTTGAACATGAAAATTATACACCTGCTATAGGGTTGTGTTCTAACGTTAACCCAGTTTAGTTAGATAATAAGCCAAGATTCAACCTATTTACAAGCAAGCACTAGGTTTTAATTTTCACCTAATCGAGTTAATATAACGACTAAATGTTCAGTTTATTACGACTAAGTGTTGGGCAGTAGTTTTAACGCAAATGGGTTAAAATAATAACCCAATCTTCAGTCTATTAAAAACAAGAATTGGGATGTAATTTTGACTCAACCGAGTTAACATAATGACCCAATGTTTAGTTTATTACGACTAAGAGTTGGGTGGAAGTTTTAACCTGAGTTAAAATATTTATCCAATATTCAACGTATTATGAGCATGCATTGGGGTGTAATTTTAACCCAACTAAGTTAAAGTAATGGTCCAATGTTCAGTTTATTAAGATTGAGAGTTGGATAGAAGTTTTAACCAACTGAGTTAAAATAATAACCAAATATTCTGTCTATTATGAGCACACATTGGGGTGTAATTTAGCCCCAACCGAGTTAACATAATGACCCAATGTTCAGGTTATTACCATTAATTGTTGGGTGGAAGTTTTAACCCAACTGAGTTAAAATAATAACCAAATGCTCAGTTTACTAGGACTAAGGGCTGTGCTGTAATTTTAACCCACCTGAATTATAAAAATGACCCAATACTCCATTTATCAAAACTATGAATTGGATTGTACTATTAACCCAATTCGGTTCAAATACTAACCCATCTGTTGGTTCAGATTCATGACCCAACCCCCTTAAGTTAAAATGACCCAATTTCAGGTGACTGACCATGGACATAATGGGTGGGTCAAAATTGACGTAATTTGGATCATTTTGAACCCAACAGTTTTTAGAGTGTACATTATAGCAGGAACGACATAAAAGAGATGCCATAGTGCTTGACAGAGTCTGCATGATAATATTATTACCTCATGTTCCATCTGTCGTTCTGTGTCTCTACCCCATACGGCCAATAATGTGTAACAAGTAGCCGGAACTATTTTCTCGGATAACCCATGTTAAAAATACATTGAATAGGTTTTTCACTCAATACACAGGTAAAAAAAAAAATACCACTCGTGTTACAATAAGGCCAGGCATCTGGTGATTCTGCATACAAAATGTTCCATGAGCGTGAAGAAGTGAAGCTGAGGACTTCTCACACCAAGGCCAACTGGGTTGGATTGCACGTGTTTTGCTTCCTGACTCAACACCAGTTCACACAGGGGCCAGAAAGTTGCCTTTTAGTGTTGATTTCGTAAATTAAAATTCTGGCGATGTTGAATCAATTGGCAGGCCGGCATATGAGTAATGAAATCCTCTACTTCTCCTCCAGATGAGAAGGGATGGAATATGAAGCGACAGGTACAACATGTACACTGCTGATTAGCTCCTGATGATAGGTATTCATTATCTCAGTCACTCTCTGTTGAATGCAACTTGTACTTTATCGACGACATTGAAAAACGATAACTGCACTTTTAAACTGGAACTTTGAATAGCAACACTCTTCCTGATTTTTCTAAGTTTAAGCATTCAAATCATTATCTTTGAACGTTTGTGATGGCACTTTGGTAATGTCTTGCTCGTCTATAAAGGCTTCGGAGAAGATCCTAATTGTGTTATTTTAAGCGAAATTCAAAGAAAGTTTTACATCTTGTGATGTTGTGAGTGTCACCGTGGCAACAAAATATTAACTTCTTTATGTGGGCCGTAAAGCTAACACGAAAACATTTAATAAATACAGCCTGTTGTTAAAGAAATCTGATAAGACCAATGTCTTACAGAATCATACTGCAATATCGAACCAAAATATACTTTTTAAAATCAAAAATATTTTTCATGATTGAGTTGAATCCTGCAATAATGAGACCGACCATTCGGATTTTCTGAATGAATCTAGGTAAAGGGTTGAAAAAATTATTTAAACAATTCTTTCACGATTGTTAAGAACGAAAAGTTAGTTTAGAATGATACAATTTGTGTTCATAGGAGCTAACATCAATCGTCAATCGGAAAAAGCCCACAACGGCTCTAACTCATTAGATGATAATTGCATCATTGTGAAAATTTTGTGACAGTAATTTACTACTACTGTTATCGCCATATCTCAACGGCCTTGGCCTATAGAAACAAATAAGCAGATTTTAGAACAAGGCACTATCTTAGTACACCATAAAGCTAATATATTCATTAGGAAATGCTCCTGTTTCTTTTAATTCTTTGGTAACCATGTTCATTCTTTTTGGATTTGCTGCAGTTTCATAAACAGGCAGCTATACGCTCTTGAATTTACCACTTTTGTTGCAGTGTGTTGAGCTAAGATTGGATGACTATATTTCCATTCCCCTTTTGTTAAGCTTGCTACGGACATAAATGTAGATGTTTAGTTTTGCAGCTCTTGGCTTTATAGATCTTCAAGCTCAATCGTTTAGCCAAGGCTGTTAGCGTTAGTTTTGTTTGTTGCATTATCCCATAATCTGCAACAGGGGTGGCTTGAAGACAAAGTGTTGGTAGGGGGAGGGTACAAAATAAGTTTTCGACTGAAACCCAATTTTCTTCCGAATAAATAAGACTTTTCTTTTCGTATTTACCCGCTTTGATTTGTAGTTTCCCATATCTCCCGATTTCCGACCTAGGTCCATTTTACCGACTCAGACTTTCTGCCACACCTCCAAACTGACTCATATTCGGCTTTGCCTGTAGCTGCTGCTTCCAGGTAATTCGAAGCCGAAGTAGGTTTTGCATCGGCCTAGCTTATTTTCTGACTGAAATCTAGCCTAACGACAATCGTCAGAAAAAAATTATGATACGATGCTCAAGTCCATATACTAACTTCCTTAAACAAATGGTGAAAGTCAACGAGTGTACGCATGTAAAAATGGAATTGCTAAGCCACTCAAACTCGTAACAATCAGTATCACACAATAATAGATACCTACATTATTCACAATTTAAGACGAAACTTGGATGGCGTAAATTGCCATTTTCCTTTAGAGAGGACTAAGACACAAATTCAACCCGTGACCTTTCATCTGCTTTAGTGACAAAGTACGACACAAAAGCAAAGGAGATTATTATCCTCTGTTGGTGTCTGTCTGTCTATACGCACGATAATTTTGAATCCACTATCATAATAATTTCAAATTTTTCGTGTGTGTTCTATGTCCTATTGTGTACTTTTAAGTTCGTTAATAAATAAAATTGGGTAAGGGTTCTGGGGTTTTGACTTTCAAATATACGAAATTAGACTTAATACTCCGTAGTAATACAAAAATAGTCTAGTACATTATCCTTGTTTAGTTTTTGGTACATTAGTTTTAGCTTAGTTAAGTTTACTCATTGATTTCCCAAACTTATAAAAAAAAAACGTTGTTTTTTAGTTGGGTGTGCAACTCATGAATGAGCAAAATTATCCAAACTTAAAACTAGGATCGATTGGTATTTGACAAAAGAACAACATTTTTCCTTGTATGGCGTGTTCTTCAAAATATAACTCATGGTGATGTTTGGATGGAACATTTACTACATAGAAAGGTAGCAATCAGGCCTAACAATATTTAACAAATGTTTAACTATAACATGTAAAAGTTGCTAAGAATTCGTGATAAAAATGCATAAATATTATTAAAAATAGCAAATTGTTGTAATGTATACCAAAAATATTGTGTAATAGAAGAATACTTGAGGAACGTTAATTAAACTACTTAGAACTCATGAAAGTATTTTTTTGAAATTGTTTTATCGTCACTTTCCACATCGTTTTTGCGACTAATTCGTTATCATCGCTATTTGCTTTACATATCTAAGCCCTCGCTTGCTTACAACACCCTGAAACTTTCGTAAATATTGCACAAAGCTCATCGATAAACCGCTGAAGTGATTAAGTATGGAAAAGTGTGACATTTAATTGACATTTGGGGTTTGGGGTTTGGGGTTTGTTTAACACCTCTGTAATATGTGGTGCAGCAGCAACCCGGACCACTTCACTGTGACTGAGGTTGACGCTAATGACCTTGTTGTCGACGTGCCATTGAGCCTCAATCCCCCATGCGCAAATACGTGTTTCTACTTAGCTGTGAGCACGCCCTGAAAACGCACGCTCAAACAAAAAAAAGGTAAAAGCTCAAAGCAAATTGGAAAAGAAAATGTACTGTAAATGTACTGTAAAGAAATGTACTGTATTGCAAACACAGTATCCACGTTCCAGATTCTTCCGTTATCCAATAGGCTGATGTGGGTCACGTGATCTAGTTTTAGTTAAGAAATTGGCAGCGTTGCTGAAGTAGTGTTGTTCCATTTTTAATATACTGCTTTTTTGTTTATGTTGGCTCGAAAATTCTACAGTGCTGTATCTAGGAGATGAAAAGGTGAAACGGCTACTTTAAGTAATGGTTATGTAGATTTAACCCTTCCACCAGTAATAACAAGGTGATATTCGTTCGTGGAAATTCAGTCCGTTAATTTTGCAGCCATTCAAACGTATTCCAGTGAAATTAGCAGTTTCCATTGCCTGCATGACACCACTCACACAACCTCTCATTGCCTCTTGCTTTCCTGCCTGCAACCCATGTCTTTTCATTTTTCACGTTGAAGCAGAAATGGTAACCGGTGTTCGAAGTTACCATCAACCGCGTATTTACTGGTTAGAATGGCGAACTGGCACGGACTTGTTTTTAATTCTATTCATAAATTAAATTCTAACTTAGGTGTGGGGTGATAAAGACTAGGTAAACTAACGAGTGGAGTATAAGATAAATATAGAGAGCACAAGCAAAATTGATAACGGAAAATACCAGAATGTGGTAAAATAGAACAGATTTTGAAGAAAGCATATGACACAAAATGGTAAAAAAAATATAATCTATTGTCAATTAATGGCAGTTAAAATATACAGACTATTGCAGACATGGTCTACCGTCGATGATTCAAAGATGTCAATATGTAATAAAACAAGAAACAATAAAACACGTTACACTACTCAAATTATTTAGTATCAGTAATTAGTACTACTTGACATGGTATGAAAGAAATATGCTTCGAAGTTTCCTTTTAAAACTCGGACGAGAAGTAGCCGTTATAACTTCAGCGGTAAGCACATTCCAAACATAGATTACACCGTGAAAGAAGAATTATTTACATCAATCTGTATTTTTTTTTATTCCTAACTAATTTAAAAGGATGTGTTCCGATGCCCGTCCTACCCTTGACTTGACTGGCTGGGTCAATAGTAGTTAAACACTCGTTACTGAATCAAGTGACTGTAGATTTAAAGTCGTTAGGCGTTCAGAGTAAGTTTTGTGTTTGTGCCTTTTAAATATTTTGTAAAATTTCTTTTCACAGATTCAATCCGATCTATGTCTGATGTCAATCTTGGCGACCACATAACGCTAGCGTACTCGAGGATTGGTCTCACATCTACAGTGCTTCAAGTTTTTTAGTATCACAGGATACAAAGTAACGTCTAATAATTGCCGCCATTTTTTACAAGCGTTAAACTCTTTTCACAGTGTGATTGCAATGAGATTTGCTTTTTCAGGTCATAGGAAATAAACGCCCAGGTCTTTGACCTCATCAACATGATGATCTAGTGCTTGACTAAACAAGAAATAATAATTTTTTTACGTTCTTGGGACCTACATGGAATATTTTGTACTTGGGACCACAATACGTAACCGCCATTTGTCAGTCAGTTCTCCAAGTCATGGTGTGATGTTGTCTAATAAGCATCGTCAAAATTTGCATTTTGAAGACCTTATATGACTTGACATCGTCTGAAAATTTTGGCGTTTCAACAAAAGGGTTTTCTGTCTACAAGTCGTTGATTTAGATAACAAACAGGAAAGGTACAAAAACAGCTCTCTGGGGGATACCACTAATCACTCTGCTTTCACCAGACAAAGTGAGGAACCAACACCGACCTGCTGTGAACTATTTGTCAAGAAATTATTAATTAATTTTATGATGTCACCAAAAACACTGCCATTTGTTAGTTTTTGACACAAGAAATTGTGGAATACAATAAAAAACTTTTATTTTTTAAATCGACAAGAATAACATCAATAGGATTTCCAACGTCACCAGCTCTAGATCAGTCGTCAAGATGATTGAATAACAGAAGAACGGTAGATTTTCCTGATTCAAAACAAAATTGGTCATGAACACAAAGTTTTGCAATCCTTCATAAGATGATCGCGAATTAAGCGTTCTAAAATTCTACATAAATACTAGTCAAAGATATCAGTCGGTAATTTGTTAGGTATGCTGCATTCCTCTTTCTGTAAATATTAGCATTACTGTAGTTTTCTTTCAGCAAACTGGAAGTTTCCTTGTCTCACAGACTTATTCAAGATTCAAGAAAATTATAATAATTCTTCGCCACATGTTTACGAAAAGAGGTTGACAGTTGAAGGTTGATAACATAGCCTCAACGTTCAGAGGAGAAATATTAGCAGGAGAAATTGTATCAAAACAAGCAGTCTCACTGGGAAAATTGAAAACAGGTACAATTTTATCCAAGTCGGCAGTAAAATTCTCCATAAACGTTGATTTAAAAATATTTGCTTTCTATTTATCACCATGGAGGGTACAATAACGGACAATGAAATTTAGACGGAAAAATATTGGCTTCTCTGCTACGCTTCTTTATGGATGACTTCCTCCAGGGCGTGAATGGCTGTGGAAGTTCGATTATTTTAAGGTATTGGTTTCAGAAATGACGAATACGCATATTTCATGTTGCAGGTTGGATAATGATAAACTGATACGACGAATAATTACGACATTAAGCCCGTTTTAGCTGATAGACACTCTAGGACGACGAGTCCACTTCTCGCACGCAGGTAGAAAAGTTCGAAGTAAGCAATGACTTGCAGACGGAGCTTTAATAATTTAACCTGGATAGGGTAAAGCTCTTGGTACGGTTTAATCACTGGAGTAATACAGTGTTATCCTTCGTGGGTGTAAGAAAGTAGTGTTAATGACTTTACTTTGGGAACTAATATTCACCGACAAAATGCAAGCTGCAAATGAAAATTTCGGAAACATTGGGCTTAGTTTTTATTTTTCCTTTAATTATTGACTGAAGCAGCGACTAAATCACTGAGAGGGGGGAGAGGGAGGAGGAGGCTGGGGGCTATAACCCTCCCCCCAAACCAACGAAAAATATAAATATAAAAGGGTGAGGAGGAGAACAGTAGACAAAAAAGAATGAGGGGCAGGACAGATGGGCCCAAACTTTGTTAAGCAGGACAGATGGGTAACCATTTTTGGAAAATTTCAGTTTAGTTTGGGTAAACTAATGTGGTTAAAAATGCGATTAAAATCAATGTGGTTAAAGGAAGTTAAAGTAAAAATAGTTTGTGTTTTTCTTGTTTTATATTTTAGTTGTGTTGTGTTTTAAATTATTTTATGTTTTTTGACTCTTTACTGACTTTTGTATTTTTGAATATTAGTTGTTTTGCGCACATCACATTTTCTTCGGTCTCACAGGTGCTACACGTGTTGTTTTGTTTAGATGTTTTTCTACTATTTTTCGAGGAAATCAACAAACCAGGTAGAACTTGAAAGATTAAAAAAAGTCAATAAAACATTCGAGCTTGTGCGAGTGCTCTCTCGTTGCCCCCCCCCCGTACTTCTTTACCTGTACATGTCGTAAATAAGAGTATCCCCATCAAACTTCAACATTAAAAATTATATTTCTATGTATTCAACATTTGCTGCTTCTTTGCCCTGTTTTTAAATAAGTCTTTCTTAATTGCTAGCTGAACCTACCACTTTTTTTTTTGTAATTCACCTTTTGATCAAAACTTGGATATGTTCAGCTGCTGCGTTTTTTTTCAACATTAAGTTCGTTTTGTCTTTTTTGGCTCAGCTTTCTTTAAAATAATTCGTGCCTAAAAACAAACCTTGTCTAGTCTAGCTTTACACTAGGCTTATTTCGTAAATAAGCCTAACGAGGGATTAATACTTGTCTCAAACTCCAGTCCGATTTTTTTGTAGTTCCTATTTTTGCCGGATGGTGAGGCACTGTCGGTATAGAGGGTATTTCACTTTTCGCTGGGTGGTGGCATCACGTTCTGTACAGAGACTTACCGTTCGACCTTGGTCGGGGACAAGGGTTGTTTGTGATGACTAAGAACACTGAATCATGCTCGTCGCAAAAACAGGTTGCCTTTGTACTCAATTTAAAATTGTTTAAATAAATTAAGTGGTATTTTAAAACTTACTATGTCCACTAAAAATCTGAAAACCTGGTACTTTGAAACTTGTTAAAATCTAAAACTTTCTAGCTACGCTGAAAGCCTGTAATCATAAAAATCTCCGAATTTACTGAAATTGAATATTAATAATTACGAAAATGAAATTGACACCATTATCCTGAAATGACATAATTAGCAGGAAAAGCCGGAAATGACATACTTAGCTTGAAAAACCGGACATGACATAATTATTCGGAAATGACGTCATAACCGGAAGTGCCGCCATTAAATCATGGTACTGGTGCTTTTCCTGTTCCGCCATTACATTGTGGTAGTGTCAGGGAGGCTTTTACTCAACCTTTTTTTGCGGGAACTTTGTCGGAGTCCCCGTTACAGTCAACAGTCAAATTGACTTTCAAACAATTAGACTGAGTTCTACCAACACTCTTTCATGATGACCACATAACGTACTGATGAATCGACTATTACTTTGTTATGTAAAGCTAACTGCTGCAAGGCTGACAAATGCAATCCGAACGATAAAGAGGTAAAAAATACGGAAATATATTTTTCCTATGCTGTTTGTGATTGTGTAAAGAAAAAAAGTCGGTTCGAATCACCTGTTATCGTTTCGGTAATATTAATTTATGGGTAGCTCCTTAGTTTTATTTCCATTAATAATTGTGAAACCGTGAACACAATTACTGCATCAGTTGTGACTAAGATGAGCATTATGCCATATGTTTAGAACAGTTAAATTGACGACTAAAGCAGTGCAAGCAAATCAGTCAAGTAAACGAAATTTCGTCTAATAGCGCAATTCATTCGTTGCGTAACTATTCTGATGTCCACTTTAATATCAGATTGAAATTCGTTTACTTTCTTAGTATTTTCTTCCTTTTTTCTTTCACTATTATAATTTTAAAACAAAAGAATCCTGCCGTGGTTTTCTTCCAGTGTTTTTCTTTTTTCCAAATGTTGTAATGATTGGATGTTTGGGAATCACAATCTAGACAGCGCATCAGTAGGGTCACACTGTCGTCCTAGTGCATGCAGTCCTCTCGCTATCACACTAAGCAAATGGTGATTACATGAATTTGAGATTAGTTAATCAAATTGGATACAGAAGGAAATCCAATTCACCGGAGAGTTCCGGATGGCGCGAGTGTCGCTAACCTAATTTGGATTGGGGCACTTTCCGTTCTTTCGGTATTCCTTCCGTGATGTACGGGAAGAGCAAATAAGGAATGTTTGGAGAATGAGTTCTTCCCTTTTAAGTCAAGGAATGGGGAAATTAAGTTACGTTGTCTTATCTGATGCTTTACTAAGTTAACTATCACAGTTTAAAATGAATAGGTAATTGCATAAATATTGTCATCTGCATATTTCATCTTACTCGACTTACGCTGAGTCTATTATTAACTTTATACTTGATGTTTATGTTTCGACAGAGATACGTGCCTCAATAGGCAAACTATGAGATTAATTGATGGACTTAACGTGCATATTAGGTATGTCTGAATGCACACGCGAGATAGTTAAAGGTTGTACTTCATGGAACTAACTTCACGATTTAACAAACAAGTAAGTATGGTAAACCATAGTTAAGCGAAGGTTAACCGGTTTATTATTTACATTAAAGCCTGAATCTTGACTCACTGTTGCCGCCAAATTGATCTGAAAAGTCAAACTGAAAAGTCAAACAATACGGAATGCTAAATGTTCAACAATTCTAAAATACTAAAATTCAAAACCTAGAAGGTACACGGCAAGCTTTGACAGTAAAGGTCTATAGTAAAGGTCTATAGTAAAGGGCTATAGCTGTAATTTTTTTTCAGTAAGAGGCTGGTAAATATTAGAGCTTTACTACCTGGTAATTAGCTTAATGACTTAATTTTGTTAATGGAACTTTATAAATATACCCTAGTTCTAGCCTATTTGGACAGAACGTGTATGAACGGCTGCTACAGGGTTTTTTTTTTGTTCTTGGAATATCTTTAAAGAACTTTAAGAACACAATTTACTTGCGAAGTTTGGCATTTAACTTTTGATGCTTTAGAATTTTTTATTATTTTGTATGAATTTCGTACATTTAAGGTAATAATACTCTATGCTGTGAATACACTTCCATGTTATCAAACCGAAAAGTAATTTGCAACATAAAGCAAGGAAGGTGACGCACACCCCACTCCCAGTGGACTTGCTTCCTGGTTTAGTCTCATCTCCCCCCTCCCCCCCTGGTTTAGTAAGCCAATTTTGTAAATCCAACTTTGTACATGTAATTTTAGCCTATTCTGAACGGTTGTAGCTGGTATTTTGTGCCTGGAATATTTTGAAAGGGCTTTCTTTAAAATATTTGACTTTTGATGCTTTAGAGTTTATTAGTACCTTTATATGAATGTCGTAGATTTAAGGTAATTTATGGCAATCACTAATGCTCAATACGGCAAATACACTGTCATGTTACGAAATGAAAAAAACCCTTTTCAACCTAAAGGAACGCAGGTAACGTACACCTCACTTACATTGGATCATCACGTAGGTCTTTGTAGGAGGACTTCTTACAATTTTTAGTCAAAATGTAATTATTACTTTCCTATTCTTAAGGACGAAAACTGGCCACCAGGTAGCAAGGGTTTAATGATTACGAGCCTCTTACTGACTAGATTCTTACCGTCAAAGCTTTCCCCCTTGTGAGTTTCCCCAAGCTGTCGACGCGCCATTAAGCCTTCCCCCCCCCCTTGTTGGGTTTTTGAATTTTAGAACCATACTCTTAACATTAAATTTAAATTCTGTTTTTGTTTATTAAGTGTTACTTTGAGAATTGCAGTTCAAATATAAAACAGTGCAATTCACGGTACTGCCTGCAACGAGAAGAACGAACAATTCACCCAACCTAGACACGGACTTTTTAAATTTTGATTTCACGTTTTTAATTTTTTTTGTATGAAGGAAATCTGACAATAGTAAGCATACTTTTAAAATGGCCAACTTATTGAAAGATGGCGGGTATTGCAGACTAAATAATGATGATGGCATACTCACTGTTACAATTGGTAACAAATTAATCTAAATTAATTTAACTAAATTAATTAAACTAATTCAAATTTGAAGGAAACCGCATGGTAATAAGCATAATTTCAAAACGGCTGTCCAATTCAAAGATGGCGACCTTTATAAATTACTAGAGACGATTGCATGTTCAATGTTTCACTTGGTATCAGCTATTTCGTCTCTATTCTAAATTTAATGGAAATCGGACGATAATAAGGATAATTTCTAAATGACCACCTGATTTGAAGATGACTACCATTGGAGATTAGTAGTGATGATGACACATCCTGTTACATTTGATATCAACTAATACCTGGCTCGTCTATGTGCAAAATCTGAAAAAAGCGGAATTTTCCCAGTGGCAGACGTAGATTAGAAACAGTACATTCATCCGAATATTGTAGGATTCCTATCTACACCGAACAGTGTGAGCAATTAAACACGCTATGGTGTAGGATTCGTATCAACACTGACTGTGTGACGCCATTACTACTCGGAACATTAGGAAATGCTCCTGCACAGCGCTACCTTTAGTACCAATATGCATTAACATTTAAAAGTAAGGTTTGCGGGTGTACCTAAAATATTCAAGAATCTACAGGAGTGCTAGCTCCACCAACATTTTTTTTGGAATTTTTTTTAAATCAGAAAAATAGCAATGTTTCAGTTAGCAAATGAAAGGTTTTTTTTAAAATAACTATTTCAGTTAAACTAAAATAACCTTGAAAACACATATGCCCACCTAGAATGCTATGATTGACCCTATTTCCATGATATTATGTGGTGTAGGTCGACCTATAGAAAGGACAGACGAATGGGCGGGAGGAATGATTATTATTTAGTTGATTAAAAATTTATAATTTGCTAAGCAAATTCTGATAATCTTATTAAATAATGGAAATGATGAAATTGCCCTGTAGTTATTTAAATCCGTCCTTTCCCCTTTGTAAAATTGATCTCAAAACCTGAATTTTAAACTTATTTCGCCAAACCTCATGTTCAACAATTTATTAGACAAGTTTCGAGATCAAAATTGCAGTATTAAATTTTGCAGTTTCAAAATGTTTCCAAGAAAACCCGACAATACATGTCGCCTGAATAACTTTTATCACCACGATGATTTATCCCCACAAACTTCCAAAATAGAACTAGGACTGATACCCATAGAATTTGGAACATTCAAATCCTTACGTG
Source organism: Lithobius niger (assembly GCA_023313725.1). NCBI lineage: Eukaryota > Metazoa > Arthropoda > Chilopoda > Lithobiomorpha > Lithobiidae > Lithobius > Lithobius niger. The sequence continues at coordinate 39,081 of JAHWFP010003540.1, forward strand.
TTTCTTCAGCTTTCATTTGCGTAACTTTATATCAAAACCCCATTTACTGTTTTGTTTTTTTATCTTATTAAAAGCTTCTGAATATTTTTTTTCAAACTTGTTAACATAGGTTTTAGTCTTACGCACAGCCAAAATAGCTGGAAAGACTATAGCAACGACTTTTTCCATCTATCGTAGTTCTTCACTGGCAAAAAAGTGTATTTAAAAAAAAAACACTACAAATTAAAACATCGTTGCTTCCTTATAGCTAATAGGCTTTCTTGACATAACTCAATGAAATAACTAATAGACGAAGACAGGCAACCGTAAAAACAAAAGGATTTCGTTAACCGCATACGTTAGCTTCATTAAAAAAAATCTCGACACCGTGTTAATAAATGAATAGGCCTACTCTCAAACCCAATTCTACGTTAGCTGCTACTTACGAAATTAAAACGGCATGTTAGGCCTAAGAGCCTTAAAATTACACCTAAAATCTAAAACTGGGCATAAAGGTTTACACATTATTAACCGCAATTGTGATGATTACTACTTTTAGATTATATAATACAGATCGCTGTTGTATTGCGTGATAAAGGTGTGCGACTCAACATTTTCGTTGAAAAAGTAGCGGAAGTTTACAGAAGACTGATTGCGACTATGTAGTCGCTGCAGTTTCTTGTTTTGTACTATCACCACCAAAACGTTACTGAAAACAGCTATGAATATTGAACGTTTTCTTTTTATCTGTAATAGTATTTATTGTTCTCTAGGTCATTTTTTTTTGGCATCATTTTTACTCTCATTAAATTTCTTTTTGTAAAAATCTTGCTTAGCCCTATTTATTAATTAGTATTAAAAAACGCTTAAGCGTATAAAATACGGATGTAAGCCTTAAAAAACGTAAAGCCCTAAAGGAACAGATATTAGAAAAAGACATGTAAGCCATCAGCGTCGCACTAATACGTGTAAAAGAATCTGCTTACATCCGTATTTTATACGCTTAAGCGTTTTTTAATACTAATATCCCTTATTTTTTTTCTTGTTTTAGTAAGAATAACACAGAAAAGAACACTGTAAACACCTTAAAATAACTGTTATAAGAGAGTCTTTTCCATGGCTGATTCGTTTTATACTGCTAAAAGTGACTTTTGCACCCAATTTCATGTTTTTAGCTTGAGCTATAAGAGTTTGTTGCCCAAACCCCTGGGAGGCATCACGAGGAGGTTCTGGGGCGGGAGGGGGGGGGGGTGGGGGGG
>JAHWFP010003542.1:0-10255 GCA_023313725.1 Lithobius niger
TAAGCAATAAATTCCACGTCTGCACCGTCTGTCACTGTACTTCCTAAAGCACCTGTAGAACTTGTACTTGCAGTCGCTGCAGCACCATTTCCAGCCACATCTTTTTCCACCAGTTTTGGGTTTTGTTGCACTACGTCGTCATCTGCTTGTTGCTGCGTGATTAGGCAGTCGCTGTCACTAGTGGTGGAAGTAGCAGTAGAGTCTTTAAAATATCTCGTAATCTTGGTATTTTTGGTTTCCAATTCCACTGCAAGTTTGCGCTTTTTTCTTTTTTCTTTTTGCAGCTCCACTGGTTGTACTGAGCCCTAGACGACTGGATCCGGTTGATTTATCCTTATCTATAACAGAACCTCGCAAAGAAATGTACAAACAAGCAAATGGCGCGCCCGGCCCGGCACTTTTCCCAAAGCTTTCTTTCGGTATGAAGTAGTTGTTCCCTTAGCAACCGAAGAGGCGAAACGAAAAAAAGGGTTGGGAGGAAGGAATGGGATTCCCCACCATTTGCTTTGGTAAAACGCAAACAGCGAAACAAACGATCTACGTCGACGCAAAGCCACGACGTTCAGACAGACAGACAGACAGCAGTATCGTGTAAATTCGTGTTCACTATAGTTATGTAAACGTAATGCTTAATTATAAATTGTTATTTACGCCACGCGACTTAGATCACTTCAATCAAGTTTTTTTTTCACTTTAGGAAATTTAGCGTCACCAAACTTGAATTCGTTACTTGCATTCGGATCGTTCAAAGGGGTCGAGTCGCCTGGGCTGGGCCGGGCCCCCTTTGTCGCCGGGCCCACGTATTGCAGGTTTTGCGGTATGGTAGTTCCGCCACTGCCCGTGCATCCAGGCATTGTTACGGCCAAAGCGTGCCAATGCTGGCATTACCGGATGAGATGTTTAAACAATATCTGCTCCGTAGCTTAATCCTGGAAGAGGCTCTACAGCAATATTTCCCTTATGGAATGTGTCAACCCTCAACCAACCGGCCGGCTGACTACACCCGTAACCGACAACCAACCCAGACAATGCCTTTGCATGGAAATGTCAAAACATCGACGCCAACCTGCAACGCCGAAGTGGAAGAACCCTTGGAAAAGGTAAGAGCAAATTTTAATGCCACCCAGGAATCCCGAAGTGAGCCCCCAGTCGTAGCACCTGCCCATTGGACAGCTGCTCCAAATACTCCAATGGCAGAAGATGCTGCACCTGCATCCCCTTGGCAGGTCATCAATTTGCAAAACGTGATTGACCTCTGAGGTATTTTGTATTTAAATTCATGTCAGTAGCAGAATTCAATCCATGCTTTAATTTTCAAAATTCATTATAACACTAGAATTAACGTAACAATGTTAATTTTAGCCAATGCCATAACGTATGAAATTATACAGCTCATGACCTCCAACTGTAATCAAAACTGGTAGAAAAACCTGCCAAGTTTCCAAAAACGGTCGGCCTTTGAAGGTAGTGATATCATTCCACCAGGGAATGCATCCCCTTCAGTTGTTTTGTTTATCCCTGCACCTTCCCCTTAACTTTTCAAGATTTCGTCGACATTTAGTCATGCAGAAACCCCCGAAGGTCGCTGTTACTAAAATACCAGAACGTGAAACATGTTATTTTTGGGTTATTAACAAAAATCCCGTCAGCTCGTAGATGCTCGAATTGTTGCGTAACCACCATCTAACATGCATCCTTTTATTCTTACGCAATCCACGGCAACGTTAATGTTTCCTTATTTTGTCCTTCGTTACAGTTCAGTTTTTAGTTCGTCCAGGCTATTACAATAAATCTAAAGACCAGTGTTGATTGTTCAAGACATTGTTGCTTGAAATCTTTGGTTGCAACTTGGAAAAGAAACTAAATTTAAATTCGCTGGTGGGGAGTTTGAAAACCCTCCCACGCATTGTTCTGACCCCTATAACTCTTAGACCAACAAAAGGACCATGCTCAGTACACCATGCATCCGTGTGCCAAAATTCAGCTACGTAGGCCTTCTCAATTTTGCGCTAGCCATGAGCAAAAAGTCTACGGGATTAAACATGGGAAAAATCTTATAGCTAGCTAGTAGTAACTAGCTAGACAGTAACATAAAAACGTTATTGACGCATTTTTTCTCCATGATTGGTGGACACTCATCCTTTAAATTTTAGTTTTTCTTAATCTCTGATCCCTCCCCTTACATTTTCCACAATTTGAAACATTTCTGTCGCATTGGGATTTATCCTTAACATGCCAAAATATGCTTTCAGTTGCTTACAATTAACAGAACAGGTCTGCTAGTGAGCCTCCTTTTTATCATTAACAATCATTTTTTTAACAATTGGATGTCTACAATGGGAAGATCTACTGTTACTTGGTTGCGACACACTGGCGTGTGTCTAGATAATACTAAGATAAAATACATATAGGCTAACATATTTATTTGTGATACTTCCAGTGTATAGGCCTACATAAATGAACAGCCATACCTTCGGAGTTTATCAGAATACTGGAATTAATTTCACATAAATCATATTAATTTCCAACTAACGTCATAGCGTAGGAAGGTATATATATATATATATATATATCATATATGATTGAAGTCCTCTCTCCAGCAAAACTAAAACTATTAATTTCTCCGTTTCTATTCAGTAAATTTTGACCAAACTTGGATAGATGGTAGATAGCAACACAAACTTACACAAACCTTTATGCAATTCCGTGCAAGAGTAAACATAGGAAGCCACACGTAAATTTGAAAACTGTTCACTTCTTGTTGTTGTTGTTCTGCTTCTTGACTGACACGGTTTCAGAACAAACTACTGCACTTACCTAAAATCTGAACATGATCTGAGCCAGAAATTTCCCTGGGCTTCAACCTTACAGGGACCACTTTTTCAATTGGTCGATCCATTCCAGAGTTACGGGACCCTAAACGATCATTTTGATTGTTTTACCATTTAACCATTGTATTTGGAACAATGCCACTCAGCAAACTCCAGATTCTTTTTTTGTCCACGTGTTATGTCTTTGCTAAAAAGTTGATTGTTCAACGGTAAAATGAAAGAATCCGAAGAAGAAGAAGAAATGAATTTGGCTGTTGCAGACATAGGGCCTTAGGGCTTCGGGCAGATGACCAGGAGTGGTTAACGCTCGTTAAACCCTTTAACCCTTTTTTTTTGAAAGAATCAGTGTTTCAGCTAAACGCATATATTTTTAAACCAAACTAAGCTGAGTTGTGAATTTCGAGGCCTTCGGCCTCGAAATTGGCAGCTAAAAACGATAGAATTGCGTATTTATTTCGCAGATGCAGGCTTTCAGAGCTGAGTTGAATTGTTTCAAAGTGGCCAGTAATAATCGACTGCATGCATGAACCTATGTAGCATGACGCCATAGCCGTAAAAAAGGTACACGGATTACAAACAAAAACGTCAAGTGTGCCATAAAAAAGGGGGATATATGATTGAATTTTCACTTGTTAAAATGAACACGGTTAAAAATTGAGGATTTATAATTGAAATAATAAAATGTACAACTGAGAAAATTCCATCAGTCTAGGTGCTGTTGTGCTTTACCAATCATATATTCAAAACGTAAAGCACAACAGCACTTAAACAGATGGAATTTTCTCAATTGTACATTTTATTATTTCAATTAGAAATCATCAATTTTTATCCGTGTTCATTTTAACAAGTGAAAATTCAATCATCAATCATATATCCCTTTTTTACGGCACACTTGACGTTTTTGTTTGTAATATATAATAGCCTATGATTTCTGAGTATAGATAAAATAGAGGCATAATGCTAAAATGACTACGTAGGACATACTTATTTTTAAAATTATTTCAACACAGGCCTATAAATTGAATAAGTCATAACCCCTTAGTGAAAATAGAACAGTGGAATTAAATGTAGTGAAAATAGAACAGTGGAATTAAATGCATCTAAACAGATTGATTTATTTCTATACTAGTATAGGTGTATAAATTCATATAGTTCATAACTTCAAGGTTTATTTAAACATAAATCGTAACAAAATCACTGGTGTACAAAATCAGTGCGTCTAGACAACGATGTTGTAAAATGAGGCCTAAAAAAATCAACAAGCTTGGCCGTCTACAAAAATTTGCTGTTGGCCCCAAAGCTGAAGTCTTACCCATGAGAAGTAGAAAAAATGTGAATCCCTTGGGTGGACAATTGAGTCAAGCGTAACTCGGCTTCTAAAATAATGCCGGCTTGCCTCGATTCTCGTGTGATTTGAGGCAGGAGAGGGGACTTCCCGACTTTGCCGGTGCTTTAAAGTTTTATAGAGCCTATCAACAAACTAAGAAGTTGAGGGAGTGGTTGGGGTACCTATTGCCAATGTCATTTAGAACTATCCAATTAAAATAGGTAGAGACCGAAGTATAAGATGAACGACAACTTCGACAGATCTCTGCAGTCTTTGAAGTCCAGTTGTGACCAAAAGTAAAACGTCAGTGCGTATTAAAAGTAAATCCATAAGTAACTGCTCTAGAGTTTTTAAATGCCCACCTAACCACGGCCCAGTATGAAATAAATAATGTTGCCACAATCACGGCCGACATTGTAGAAACCCCTCCCGAAAACGGAAGTGAGAAACTATTGAGATTCCAAACTGACTAAGTTTAGCCCGAGTTCATCAATGTGGTTGTCATGGAAGAAGTGAGTAGGATAACTAGACAGTTTTCCCTTATTCATATTTCTCGTATATTTCTCTATGTATTTCTCCTATACTGCCAAGTATACATCCAGTTAATGGTGCACGTAAGGCTTGTATAAGAATCATAGCTTCATGCTTTTTACTTTTCTTTTTTTTCTTTTTGCTTTTGTGTTTTTTTTTTTCTTTTTAACATCAGCCAAACCGCAACGGACCTAAAACTAACCAATATTTGTCTGTATTCCTTCCCAGGAATCCAGGGAAGGAGTCACCAACCTAGAAGTTTTGGTGAAATGTTTTTAAGACGAGCGTAGCAGCGAATTACAACGTAATCGTCAGGTTTTAGTGAATAAGGTGCTGCTTTCTTGTCATAGTAGTATTTATAACGCTGAAAAGCCTTTTCATTGTAAAAGCTTACTAATTCCCAAGCTGCTTGGAGTCTCGATGTCAGTCGTATAGGAAAGTTTTCCGAGTTGTAACAGATCTGTATCGGTTCAAAAATTAACGATACGGGTAGTCGTAAATCTTGCCCAAACATCAGGAAGTGTGGGTTAGCCAACGTTGCCGAGTGGACAGACCCATTATAAGCTAAACATACTGCAGTCAAATATTCGTCCCACTCGTCAATGCACGACACTGCTTGCTACCTTAAAATTTCTTCAACAGAGCAATTCACAAGCTCCACCATACCTCCAGGCCAAGAGCATAAACATAATTTGTTTAATATTTAATAAGGTCGTTAATCTCTCATCAAATATGATTCGAATTCTCCTCCGTGATCGTGAATCGCTTCGCAAATTCCGAAGCGACCAACCAGTTCTTTATACAATGCTTTTGCAAGTGATTGAACGTTTATCAGGTAATGGTACAGATATCAAATATCTTGAAAAACTGTCAATACACGTGAGGATGTAGCAATTTGAATTCTTCGTTTTGTGCAAGATTCCTATCAAATCCAAAACCCACTACTGGTTAAGTCTTTTCAATGGTTGATAGGCCCTACGTATAGCCATAAATGGATGACGAGGGACCTCACCATACTGACAAACAACACAATATTAATATAATTTATATATATATATATATATATAATTAATATAATCCTGCACATCATTAATAAGATTGGGCCAGTAGCAATTTGACTGTATTTGAGCAATAATTTTAGCCCTGCCTAAATGTCCACTTGTCAGTGTGGCATGATAATCGCATACGCAATTAGTTGTCAGGGATTTAGGCACCAACATCTGAGGTTTGTTGGCCAACAGTGCCCTTTGCACATTTAAGTGCATAAAGACGGTAAATTATCCCGTCCCCATCATGGAAAAATGTATTTTTTATCAATTACGTGAATAACATCCGCAGAACCTCTGTTGGCAATTTTTCCATTAATTCCTTGGCAGTACAAGTCATGTTCCTGTTCAATTTTAACTTGCTGCCTTGTCCAATCAGGGTATTGCCCATCCAAAACACACACCCCAAGTAACATTAAATGATTGGCCCAACGTTGGCCAACCATTGATTACGTTGGCGACACGTTGGCAATGGTTTAACCATGTTGGCCCAGTGTTGGTGCAATGTTGGGCCTATCGACGAGTGCCAACAAGTAGGCATCCCTACGTTGGGCCAACGTAGCTCTTTGCTGCCCCTCCAACATGTTGGAAGGCTTTATCTGGGCCAACGTAAGTAGTGATATGGCCATTTTGGAGGATTCACCCTTTAAGCCCTTTTAGGGGGGTGTGAATGGGGGGGTTGGTAGGGGGTGTGTGTGGAGGTGTTATTGTTGTTGAGTCTGTTGTTCTAAGTTAATTAGGTAAAGAGTTATAGCGGTTGGAATTGCTTAACCCGTTAGTTACTTTAATGGGTGGTGGCGGTGGAACCCCTTGGGGCCCCCTACGGGGGCGGAGAGTGGGGGGAGGGAGAAGGGGGTGTCGCATGGGTGGGGTGGGGGTGGTTGGGTGGTGGTGGAACAAAGCGTTCGAGGGGGGCAGGGCGCAAAAGGTCACACTTAACCCTTTCCTTCCAGACGGTAACCCCTTGGTTACTAGTGAGTGAGGGAAGGGTTAAGGGAGGCATCGAAAAAGCGCCGGGACGATCGAAAACGGGCCGGGAACGCGTTTTCCGCAGAGTTTTGGCATGGGTGGGGTCTCAAAAGAGGGCCGGGTTGGGAGGGGTCTCGAAAGAGCGCCGGGGTCGGCTAGGGAGGGAAGGGAAGGGGGGGGGGCGAACGGGTTTTTCCCTCTCGGGGAAGGAAGGAAGGCAGGAGGGTCTCTAATGAGGGCCGGGTCGGGAAAAAAAGGGTAGGGAGAGAGGAATTTGTGGGGAAGGGAGGGTGCGGGCGCGTATTTTTTCAACGCCTTGTCTCAGGGGGAGGTGTGCGTGTGTGCTGTGTTTGCGTGATTTTGGATTATTAGTAAGGGTACTGAATCACTCTGTTAGGAACGATTAGTACCCGCACGAGATGTTTTTAATCTACCAGTGGAACCCTTCGGAACGGATTCCCAAAACCCGTGAGAGCCAATATATATCCAAGAATCTAATAAAAATAAACCAGTCTGTTGAAGAAACGAAGATCGTATATGTTCCCTACTATTTTGTTGAATCTTTCCAAAATTCGTATTTTGAACGATTTACCCAATCAGCTTTCAACATGTATGGTGATCTTTGTTAGGACTGTGGTTCTGCAACGTTATTGGTTGAAATTGAAGTATAAAGCTTATGGCGAACTGTTCTTTTCAGGAAAGTATTCTCACGGGATTTGGGAATCCGTTGGAAACTCAAGATAACGCTCGAAAAATGGGGCTTTTATGTAACTTGGGTCATTTTGTCATCTCTCCGGCGCCCACTTAGAAACGCTTTTCTTTTCTTTTTTTTTTTGTTAGCTATAAAGCTTATGGTGGACTGGTTATTTCAGGAATGTATTCTCACGGGTTTTGGGAAATCGTTGGAAACTCAACATGGCGCTCAAAAAATGGGGCTTTTATGTAACTTGGGTCATTTTGCCGTCTCTTCGGCGCCAGCTTAGAAATGCTTTTCTTTTCATCTTCATTTTCTTTTTTGTTAGCTAAGGTCCGTTTTATTCAGTGACTAGTTTTTCGGGGTCAGTTTAGGGTCAACCTGTACATGGGAACGACAGTTGAGAGCGAAGCTTTTGTCATAGTATAGGCTTTTGAAGTGACAAAGCAAAAAAAAAAATGGTGGACGCGTTGCTCAATTTGAAAACTGGTTGCGCAGGTGGACTGCGCATGCGCGTAGGAGACTCAGTTTCTGATACGTCTCTCTACGTCTTTGTTTTGTAATGGTGCATGCGCAGTTCGCCGCTTCTTTATACTTTTCGAATTTTTGATTGTCAACGTGTTCGTTGATCACGTGACGTTTTAGGCGTTATTTTCAAAATTCTGCCCGAGTTTAAAAGAGATATTGCGCTCGTTTCGGATAGTTGCTTCCGTGGATAACTGCTTCCGTGGATAACTGCTTGGATTATTTTGTGAGTGTGTGCAAGTGAGTGAATTAACAAAAAAAAATAATAAGCCTTCTTTACGAGAAGGGGAGGAGCGTGTAAACAGCTCTCAGTGTAGTGATATTAACGTGGATTTATTAAATTTTTCGCAAAGTTTCGTCGAAAATTCGTTCCCGGATTTGCCTGTTGAAAGCATCGCAAGGTGTGTTAATGATTCAGTGATTCAGTTTTCTGAAAATTCTCCCATTGAACCAGGATTAACCAGTGCAGTGGAAAGGTGTATTGCTGTTGTGCATGAAAGCGGCGAAGCGTGCGAGTGTGAGCTAGGTCAAATACACGTAAGTCAAGCAAATATATCACCAGATCGTGATGCGTATTTCGTTTTAACCTCTCCCGTTTCTAGTCCGGAACGTAATTCAGTGCCATTTACCTTCCCTAATCGTGAAACGTATTACGTTCAAACGTCTCCAGTGACGCCCTCCACTAAACGATTAAAGGACGTCCAGTCAACACATGCGTTGATACCAGAGCATTGTGTAAATATCGTGGCCTTGCAGAGCAAAACTCGTTTTCCCCTTACCAAACAGATAGGAGGGGGCGGGGGTGGGTGTCCCACGAGGCGAACTTTAGAGTTCGAAAACAGAACAAATGCCAAACGCGCTCGTTCGGAATCTCCTATCGAAACTGATAGTTCATTAGATATCCCCATTCCTAAATTACGTAAGAAAAAAGACCAAAAAAAGCTCAGACTTATTTTGTCACCCATTTTTTCCGAAGATGATGATTTTGTTCCAATTTCTCGAAAACAGGCAAAAGTGCAGGTTGTAAAACCCCCCCAAAAAAAATCCGTTCAAAAAAAAAAGGAAAAGTAACAGATCTGTAGTTTTGTCTGCATGGTTATCTGATAATAACTCAGATAGTGATTTTCGGCCTCAAAAGAAACTGCGAAAACGCTCCATTCTACCTGACAGTGAGCAGGTCCCTGCCTTACCTTCCCCATCCCCCCCTCTCCTTTCACCTAGTTCTTACAAGTCCAGCCATTCCCCTCTACGCTCTACGCCCTTGCATCTTTCATCAAGCAGCAGCTCGGGTTCCAGTGCAAACAAATCTCCCTCCTATTCTCCACGTTTCACAAGAAAGAAAGTTTCTTCTTCCCCTCTTCCCGCGCCAATCATACCCCATAATAAACAAGCTAAGGCCGGTCGAAAATTGCTTAATCTGGATGGTGTTTTAGAAGACACAGGTAAAGCACCTTGACGGGTTTGAGATAAGGATAACTCACGTAAGAACCCCTTCGGGAGGAATACTAACAGAAAATCTCGTCAACAAATGGTCCTTTTTTCAGAAAATATACAATGTCGTGACCAAACCCAATCTCGGTGGCAACAGATGCCTTGCACAGGCCATTGTTACGGCGCAGTCCTATCTTGGTTTAAACGATATCCCGTTTGATAGGCTGAGACATCGAATAAAAAAAATCAGGCGCTCAATTACATTGTTGCACGAAACGGCAGGGGTACGGGAAGGCGTCGAGTGTAGCTTCGAAGAAATTGTCAAGTTTCAAAATGTTTTGCCAAACTTGCAACTGTGTGTGTTTCAAATTTTTCACGGATTTTTGACCCCCGTGTTTGTAGCGGAGAGAAAAGAACATTACTGCAACATCATTTTGATTGACCATCATTTCGTGTTCTGCAAAAAAATGCCAAAAGTGGTTGGAAATTCGTATTGGTGCCAAACATGTTTCAAACATTATTCCAACAGAAATAAACACACATGCAAAAACGAATGCCAATGTTGCCGTTTCAAAGGAGGGTTTTGCAATCTATCTGCAGTCCCAGTCGACTGCGATCAGTGTTTCCGTTCTTTTCGCGGTCAGCAATGCTACGACAAACACAAGCTAGTCGACCCAGAATCCCACAAATCCACCTGCGACCTCTACATGAAGTGCCGCGTCTGTTTCAAGCAGTTTAAATTGCCTTGCAAGGACCATCATTGCTTGAAATACAATTGCCCCATTTGCGCCAAGTGGGTTAAAGCGAAAGACCACACGTGTTACATGCCAATAAACAAGTTCTTTCAGCCCACCGTTCGTCCTAGCTACGGCTTTTACGATTGCGAAACCATGCTCGTCGA
>JAHWFP010003543.1:0-30498 GCA_023313725.1 Lithobius niger
AAGTATAAAACCTTGGTCCTGGAATATTTAAATAAACATATAGCCATGTTCATATTCTCACAACAGTTTCATTGCACTTCTGACATCAAAATTACCACAACGACCAAAAAAGGTTAACTGCCAATTTAATGTCGTTCTGGTGACGTAATACACTTGCAAAGTAAAAAAAAAATATATATATCAATGACCAAGAATTGAAAAAAAAAAGATCATGAAGTTAAAAAAAAAAAAAAGAAGTGAAATCCCACACAAAGCGAAAATTGATGAAAAAAAAAGTTGCCAAGTTGAGAATGGTTCAACCTTTTAAAGGAATGGTATAGTATCAATTCACCAAAACATTCATCAAATTAATCCCACCGACGAATACTTCAGGCGTTAGAGGAAAAACTTACTCACTGCTACCAAAAGTTTAGTTAGTTCAGTGGGATTAACTCGTCGAATGTTTTGGTGAGTTGATATCATTCCTTTAAAAGGCTGAACCATTCTCAACTTGGCAACCATTTTACAAGGTTTGGCTTTTTTGTTGTGATTAACTATAACATGAGCTTTAATGTTACTGATGCTTTTTTCTAAGGCTACCAGTATATTTCCACCTTTTTTTTTAAATGTGATTTAGCATTAACTTTCAGCACAGCTTAGTCTAAAAAATGCTCTTGTAGAGCATGATGGAAGAACAGCATTACTTACTCGGTAGGACTTGTCCTAACTGAAATTAACTACGTAATTGCAACCTTGTATTTAAGGCTGTACCGAACACAAATTTTTTAACCGAACCGAACCAAACCTAACAAATCTTAAATAAGCCGAACACCGAACACGTCCGAACCGAACAAAAATGTACGAAACCAACCAACCTGTAAATAGAATTTAAAACAACCTGGCTCACAAAGATTCATATAAACTAAAGTACAAGTTTCTCAACAAATACTGTTATATTCACATGGACTATTAAGTGAACAGATGTGGAGACTTACGTTTCAGCCCAAAGAAATCTCCTGTGCTTTACATTTTCCCTCATAACTTCTGAACAATTAGAGCTCTGAACTTGCTGTTTGGATCATCAGAAAGCTGGCGAAAAAACCTTAAAAATGGTGTATTCAAACGTCAAAATCCATCAACTAGAAGTGGAAATATGGTTCGGTTTGGTAGTTTTCTTTTAAAACACCGAACCGAACCCAACACCCTCTGTTCGGCCATGTTCTGTTCGGTGCAGCCTTACTTGTAGTGAATTGTCCTTATTGTTATTACCGAATTGTTATTTTTTTTTAGGTAACGCCTCCTTTAGGAATAATATGCGCCGTTTTAGTTGTTTTTGTAATGAAAGATCCTCCAAGAGGTGAAAGTGAAGGGGGAAGCCATCTTCACGCCACAAGCTGGCTAAAAGACCTTGCGTATTTAATACGAAAGTAAGTATTCAGCTTAAGAGGTTCGATGAAAACTATCCGAGATGTAGAATCACGAAATTAGATTTAAATTATTGTGGCTTTGTTACACAGAATACAATTCGTTAAAATCTGTCTAATTGTCGGCACGAAAATATCCACTACCTGTAAATTTTTGCATTACCTCCTGCAATGTCATTTACCCCGGAGGATTTAAACTCCAAAGATCCGCCAGCTTAGCCAACCAGCTGCGCATGCCCAGCACAGACCCTCCATAAATAGTATTACGACGATAGCCAGCCATCTATTTTCGTCCAAGCCTTCGACTTGTCAACATAGCTGCTGTTTCCCCGCTTCAAAATGTCCCCTTCGCCTGCAAAGACCCTTAGCTAACCTTCACCAGCCGCTGCCTGCTGTCCCTCAACAACCATCGTTGCAGCTCATTCGGACCTTCGACCTTAGCTGCCTGCTGTCCTTCGCTGACATGCATCGCAGCCCCTTCAAAATCATCGCCACCGTGCGGCTCCATCGGACCTTTGTCCTTCGCTGCTGTCGTATGCGGCATTAATCGCAGCTCCTTGAACCCTCATCCCTCACTGCCTATGGTCCTTTGCTACACTCATCACAACCCTTTCGGACCTCTCTCACTCACAACCATCGCAGCTCCCTCGCACCTTCGTCTATCGCTGCTGCCAACCGTTGCTTGCCTGCAATCGTTACAGCCTCACGCTTTCGCCCGTCGCTGTCTGCTGCCTCTCGCCGACCTTTGTCGCAGTACGTCTGACCTGCTTCCTTTTCGGCATTCTGTCCCTCACCGGCAAATATCACAGCATGACAGCCACTGTCCTTCGACAACAATCATTGCAGTATCGGACCTTCATCCCTTCACCGTCTGCAGCTTTCCCCATTTGAACATCAACTCTAACTGACGCCTCACCCGTCTGACACCCTCCTGTTGCAGTTCATCGACTACCTTTCCCCGCCTCTCCTGTGCCTCACCACAGCTTCAACTTCCGTTAGACCAAATGAAACCTCACGGACCCAAATGAAGCCTCAAGCTTTCCACGGATTGAAGCTTCTCCAAGCTTTCACTGACCGACTTTCTTCACACCTCATTTTGAACTTCTGAACATGACATTTTCAGCAGTGGCATTGCCAGACCAAAAAATTCATGCACTGGAAGCGATTCATTTAAACCCTTTAAACGGTGTCAGCCAAGTTCATCTGGGTCTATCCATGCCTTCTCGGTAAGATGTCTTTCATCATGGCTCTTGCTAAACCAACGAAACGAACTCACCAACAAGACCATGACATCGTCCCTTGTCTAACTATGACTCCACACATCGAACACGCCTACCAGCTACCCGACAGCAGATCTTAAAGTGTGTTTTTTCATCGCTTTCCTTATGATCGCGGACTGATTTTGCTTCATAATGTCACACCCATTACAAATGTACGCTTTGATGCCATCCCTCATGACATGCCCTGCTCCGACGGTTCCTAAGGTCACAACCTCTTAATGTCAACAACGCAACCCAGTGTATCCTTCATCAACACGACACCGGCTGCCAACACCGATTCCACTCCCCATGTCGATCAACTCTCTGATCGCTGACAGCCAGGAAGACACCAAATTCAACCTGAATGCCTATCATTCCCAAACCACCTTTAGGTACCCCCCCTTCCAGTTTTTTCTTCTGAGGATTAAGAAACTTGCCCTAAACTTTCCTTGCTCCACCATCCTTTGGAACGTTTCCTTTCCAGTGCAGATAGCGTTTGCGCATAGAAATATGTTGAGACTTGCTCTCAAAGGAAACCCAGCTCGGACCCTTGGGAACCCGTCATGTGGTGCCCACCGCCATCAATTGACGATGTCAACTGTAAATGCAAAAATCTACAGGTAGTGGATATTTTTGTGCCGACAATTAGAAATCTTAATTTTTCCAGGGTCAAAATTGGTTTCTATTGCATTATCGAAAATATGCACTACCTGTACCGACCCAACCCTGCCCCCCTTGAGTCACTACCATGACATATCGAGATGAAAAGTAGATGGCTGGCTATTGCCAAAACACCATTTATGCTGAGATGGCGAATTTAAATCCTCCAGGGTAAACAGCATTGCAGGAGCTGAATGCAAAAATGTACAGGTAGCGTATATTTTCGATAAGGCACCAATTTTGACTAATAAATTGTTGGCACTCTACATCGTGTGAACTAAACTGCTTGTGTAGATGAGCCGGTGAAATTTTGACCATTACTAGACTAATTGACTGAAAAATCTGCGATGACTGCAGAGGACCAAAATATTTTCCAGAATAGGCCAGAACGTAGAATAGATGCCATCATTGAAAATGGTTGTAGCCCTAATATGGAGAACATAACGTGTAAATAATGTTTCTAGAGGGGCCCAGACATTTTATCTTTGTTCACACAGCCAGCGTTGCTGTAACTTGCACGACACCTTTGTAGTGTTTGTTTCTTTAATTGAACTTTTTAACGATCTTTCTCAATGTTTACTGTATAGTTTTACCAAATGCATTGCCTTTATCTACATCTTTATCTGTTGACAAATACTTTTATTAAGAGCCGATTTAGATTCTAATGTGAATGGTTTGCCTGTCTGTGTGTTCACGCCATAATGTTTGAACAAATTAGCCGGTTTATGTAAAATTTTGCATACAGATTCTACGCAACATTTCTAGATCTAAGTTCAAAAATGGGTCGAATCCGTCGGGGGAATCCTCTACTAGAAACATGTCTGCCACGAACAATAATTTTTGACTCCCATCGACTGACCAATGGCTGGTAACTATATGGCGCTTGTCAACCGACTAATGTCACCTATCAACCGACCAATGGCTGGCAACTATTTAGCGTGCTTGCTTAACTTTTAGTTGGTCTTTGACATAGGCACACGGACCCACTGAAACTTACGACTTAACTGGATAACACATGTGAAATGAACGTAGGCTCAGGCTACTGTTTGGACAATTGTTGAGAAAAAAGATTTTTTTCGAGTTCGCGAGAGGGGCGTTACCGATAGATATTGGCCGCCCGAACTGGTGCATGTGTCCGAGCTGCATCCGGACACCAGCTGAATGAATTGCTGCAAGGAAAGTCAAATGAAGTTATTTGGCTTGAGTGGATTCCAAGACAAATCCATGTGACTGACGACCCCCTTTTTTTCCCAAATAACTGGTAAGCGAAGAACACGACAGTAGTGGCCAGCTAAGGCTGTCTGGTGCTTGAGCTACCCACAGCCAACAGAGCTATCTCAGTGGACTTCCTTTTGTACTTGAGTCGAAACGGCACAGCTCCATCTGTAGGCATTAATTTCGGTTGTTCCGCGCGAAACAATGGCGGCACCCATTACATGTTATGGTGATGCAGTAATGAAATTGTTGTATAGGACATACGTAACGTATTCCTACCAGAATTCTTGTTTAGTTATTGTGTAAGTGATCCAATGTAAAAATGGATGTACTGTAGTTGACCTTTAAATCTTGGCATAAGTACATATTACTATATATTCTTGGTATTACTAAATGCATGAGCATAATTATTGCGTGTTTGTAACATGATTTTCATTGTAAGAAATTTTAAAAGCATCCTGGAATAGCAAAAAAAAAAAAAAAAAAAGAAAGCCGATCTTATAGAGAAATTACCAAAATTACTAGTAAAGAAAATTTCCATTTAAGAATTGCGAAACAGTGGTGTGATGTATCATGTGTGAAAAAGGAAGCAATAGTGATGTAAAAAATGAAAAGTAGGTACGCGAAAAAGGTGAAAAAAATGAATAATGAGATCTTGAAAAAAAAATTGGTGTCCCGGCAGCTCCCCTGAAATTGCCTAAAATTGTGTATGTAACATATCCAATTATACGTTTGGTGTGAAGGAGTGAAAAATAGGAACAAGAATTGAGATATTGGGGGAAAACTTTACCTAAGCTGAAGTTTTTATTTATTTATTTTCAAAAAAATTATTTTGTCGAGTCGTAAGTCACCTGAAGCAAAATAATGCTCTCATATATAAATCAGTTTGGTTTTGAACCTTATTGGACATTTTAGAGGCAAAAAAAATTAATGGGAGAGGGAAACCCATGGATTCAAACTAAGCAACTCCATTCATATCAGGAGGCAAGATATTCTCATTAGTGGGCCAGAATCAATCCCGTAACTGTTGAAGGAGCCATAAGTCAAGCAAAATACCTTGGTCGGGACTCTGACAGGCTGGGACTTTGGCAGGGTCCTATTTTTGGTCTTGACCAGATTCGTTTCCTTAATAAACTAGGTTGAGTTCTGCCACAACTTGGATGCTTCAACCACTCATAGTGCATTAAAATAATGTTCCCGTAAAAGTAAGGCGCAGCAAAGAACCGATAATTTCCACTATTGTTCCAGTTATAGCAAAGGAATATTTACAAAATAAATTCGTCACATTTGTTACTGTTAAATCGTATGATCCATCCACAATCTGGTTATCACCAAACAGATAAGATTGTTTTTTTTTTGTTTTTTTTTGTCATCCACTTCTGCGTCCTTTCAGTGGTTTGCGGCTCATTAACACCATGTGTTTTGAGTCTACATGAACATGTGGCATTTTTTTTACAAGAACTTGCGTATTGCATTTCAAGTTGTGGTTAATTAATCCAATTAACTAATGCTTTCTTTTTTTAATAAATTCAGACATTCAGTGAATTCCTGGTGGATATTTAAGACCAGGTTTTAAATTAGATTAAATTGTAATCTTCAGCTCTTATCAGTGGGAATTGTTGATAAACTATCTGGTACAGCTGCTACTTGGTTGACAACGTAAACATTCTGTTGTGGCATCTGGAGTGATCGTTAATTAACTCAGTTTTATCTGCACTTGTCGTATGTCATTTTGAACGATAGGCATATCAAGGTTACTTATATTTTGTCACAATTTTGCAGATATTTTCTTCAATTATGATCATATTTGTAAGATATTTTTTACGTTGACACTTTTCAAATGTTTACTGCTTCATTTGTACAACTGCAAGTGAGAAGCATTCCGCCTATAGCAGAATCTATGCTACACGCGACGACACGTCGCGGACAGTTGAAGGCCGCCGCGGACAAATCTTGGCCAAATTTCTGCCGTTTTGTCAATTTTTTGACTGATTTTAACATCCCAATACACCATTTTAATCGTCTCAACGAGTCGTTTTCATTGGTGGTGCAGCCAGATCAATAGGATAAAGCACTGAAAAGTTATTCAGTAAAAACTAATAAGCATGTGGGTAACCGTATGATAAAAATAGATTAGCTGCAGACTATTGGTGTCGCAGACTTTTGTAAAATGTTCTGCTTGTGGGAGCATTCCTTTACTTCGTGTTTGTGCGTGTGGCAATTTTTGGATTCCCAGTTGCAGTGACAAATTTTTCTGGTTGTGCCAGTTTCTTTATTTGTCAGTTTACTCTGTTTTAAGTTTTGGATCGTAGTCCCACTGCTTACCAACATCTATCACTTAGAATATGAAAGAGTGAATGTTGGCTCTATTGTGTTTCTTTGTTTAATACTAAAAGTGAGAACGCAAAAAATAGCTACTACAAGATACTCGCTTTTAACAATTTTATGCTGGGTTCAGCAATCTGATTAAAACACAGTTCAGCTGCACAAAGCCGCTACGTCTTCTGCACTGAATCAAACCAAAACATTCGACTGACCAACAATACGAGTAGGTCTAAGTTGAAAGCTGTTCATAGGTTTGAGAAAATAGGAAGTGTTCTCATTTTCTATTTTGACAACTGTAATTATGCATCATGGACTTCTTAACTGATATGTGTACACTACAGGTGTTGCAATGATCGACACGTTTGATCTCTTGTTCCAAGACCATTTTCAGTAGTACACACTTTGTAGTTGGCAAAAGCCTTGTTTGTTTTGAATTAACTCCCGTAAACATAAGTCGTATCTGCTTTGCTTTGGTGCTTCTTACAGCATGCCATACATAAAGTTACTTAGTTTTCCGTTTTGTGGAGCCTGCTACTTGCATTAGAAAAAGAGTTATAGAAAATGCTGATTTGAAGGGCTTTTGAACCAAAAAAACCTAGTCCACGATATAACCTAGTCCAAGTTTGACGTATCCCGTACTTGATAATACAATTTTAATATAAATTATGACCTACATACTGTCCGCTCTTATCCTAAAACAATTAAATCCGTTATAACCCAGAAAAACCTACTAAAACCTGAAAAAAAATGCCAATAAACCCCACCTGGATCGAGCTTTTTGTTGTAGACAAAACTCAAATTTTGGGTTTTTCTTAACCCTGGAATACATTTTGAACATATCCAGCCTTTTTCCTGGTTGCATACTGTCCTAATTTCTCACCTGTCGTCAAAGAATGGTGCGAACTATCGGCAATTGTTAGGGGTTTCCCGGTAAAGGCCTAACCTTAGTTCCTACCCAAGTTGTGAACTTACTTAATCGTCTGTGGGAATCTGATTAGCTGTGGACTAAACTGTGAAAATAGGGAAAATAGTGAGTGTACACAGACAGAAAAGGACCAGTCGGATCAGGGAACTGGGCAGGATGAATTTTGTGAGTAGCGTGAAAAATGCACCAAAACTATTATGTGCTTCAGAGTTCTAGATTATTGTTATTTACTGGGTGTTACCACTTTTCTTAAATTTGGAATACGAGTAAAAGAGCCTATTCCCTAAAGAAATAACAAAGAGTCTTATTGTTGTGCTCTAGTTTAGTTTTGGAATATTTTTTAATTTCCCATTTTGTTTTATTTTCCTTAAAAATGTGTCCCCAATATAAATTGGTTAATAGACTGCAGGTTTTGTT
The DNA here is from genome assembly GCA_023313725.1 of Lithobius niger. Lineage (NCBI taxonomy): Eukaryota > Metazoa > Arthropoda > Chilopoda > Lithobiomorpha > Lithobiidae > Lithobius > Lithobius niger. Next base: position 8,205 of record JAHWFP010003543.1, read on the forward strand.
ACATACGATTAAATCTATGTGAGTGTTGCAGCAGCAGGATGCTGCATATGTTGGTCAAGTGCGAGTCCTTTTTGAAATAATAAATTCATAATAACTGGATGTTTCCCAATGAATTGCTTTGATGTAGTGCTCTAAAATTCAGTGAAATTGTCCGTGTGCTGCTTACGATCCGTTGACGTATACGCAGTTTGCAGTGGTGAGGACTGTGCGTTTATCGTTTTATGCCCACTTGGTCATAACCTAACGATTTACTTGGTCCTCAACCGGGAAACACAAGTTGGAGTTGTGGGCTACTTGGGAAAGTCTGCAGAACTGTGTGCTTCTCACCTGTCCTCGTTGCCGATTTAATCTGCAACCTAGAAACAGGCCAACAGTTAATTAATTCTTTAATCACTCTTTTTGCTAAATCTTGACGATGTTTCTATTTCCTGTAATTGATTAAAATATTTTATGTCTTTTTAGCCCAAGTTTTATGTGGTCCACATTAGGATTTACATGTGTAGCCTTTGTAGCTGGTGCGTTGTCATGGTGGGGACCAACGTTTCTATTTTACGCCATTCAGGTTCAAGGAGTGGATGCAGATCTCGATGAGTAAGAATTTTTTTCCCTCCACATCCTGACTGCGTTAGGGCAGCACACACAAAATGTTTCTCTTGGTCATTTTTTTTCAAGCCAAAAATGTCATTTGGTACATGGAGTAGGCTACTCTTTTTAATTTTGCATGTGTTATGAAACCTTTAATAGCTGTAATATTTCAGTTTATGTACTGTAGTCCGAGGATGCCAGATTCAATCCTGGCCTCATCCCGCCCCCGTCGCATTCGGAAAGAGAAGGTCCCCATAAATGTGCTCATGTCGATTGTGGCATGTAAAATATCTTCGGTATTTCCTAGCACCTAACAGAAATCTTCACTTGTTACACGAAGCTTCCCATACGAAACGTGCTGGAGAGAGATTTGCTAGAGAAATTGGTGAGAGAAATTTGCCATAGAGAATTGGTGAGAGAAATTTGCCATAGAGAATTGGTGAGAAAGATTTGCTAGAGAGTAGTGTTGGGCGGTACCAGAAAATTTTCAGCCTGTGCCGGTACCAAGCTTAGAACCAACGGTACTTGGTTTTCTCTGGTACTTATGAATTAGGCAGTATCTGGTATTATAATGCTGTGGTGCCAACACCTGATTTTTATATAACAACAAATTTTATTGAAAAATTTAGCTTAATGCATGATTCACGACTTATTTGATACAAAACGATCTTCCAAAATTTCTATTTTTATGCCATCCAAGTAGAAATGCAAATATAAACAAATGTTGGTTGTAGCATCAAAGTTATGCAACTTTGGCTCCACTTTTGTGTATTTAGAATTCCAACTTTACCATTGTTGATCTTTAACTCATTGTTGGACTGCTTTGAAGACTGCAACACAAGGACTAAATGAACTATTGTTAAAATTTTAGCACCTTTGTACATATTAAAACAATACCAGTATTTTAACAATGCAGGATATTTGGTACTCCCAACACTACCAGAGAGTATTGGTGAGAGAGATTTGCTAGAGAGAATTCGTGAAAGGATTACTAGTTCCGAGTGATTGGTCGCATCTTGGGGCCTAAGGGGTTGCACTTGTGATTTTTTGATCACTCAACTGCCTTCAACTGCGTGCGACGGTGCTGTGTGAGAGTTCATTATGAACTGGCCATTGATGAACAAAAAACAGTGGTCACTTGTCCATCTGATTGGGCTACCCCATAGCTGTTAACACATAGCTGTCATGCATCGTATAATAAATATGTAGTTACTAACGAAAATAAACATCACCACACACAAATACAGGCTTTATTACACGTGGTGTCACTTGGTATGAAAACAACATACTACTGCAGCTCACATCTATTGGTGAAAATTGGCACCTGCCATTAGCCAGTTGGCGATCAAACTATTTGGAGACTAAAAAAAATTGAGCCGCTTTGACCAATGGATTACTATTCTTGATGTATACGAATGAATTTCGACTTTTCTTTATTGCGGTTAGTTAACTTGAATCTGCCAATGGCATTTCTACTTCGCTTGTAAAACAAAACTTAAGTTGCCCAAATTTGCGGGTCTACAAACGAGAGAGAAATAATCTGCTAACCATTCACAGGTGAAATCTGCTGCCGCAACAACCTAGCCAACGTAACTATACCCCTCAGTCGTATTATTTTTTTAAATTTCCAGCCGCTTAACAAAAATTTCGGTTAAATTGCAGCTAGCCGCCGATTTTCTGGCCACCACCGGCCGACTATAAATTTGTCCGGCTGGCGTCTAATTTTGGGCTAAATCGACCGAAATGAAGCAAAACGTTATCAAAGATGAAACTCGCTGCACACAAAAAAGTTACGAAATGTGAGAAATTATTTTTATTTGGGGGGGGGGACATACTGCATTTCTAGGTGATTAGAAAATGAAAATAAAAGGACAAATCCTTAATTGGAAAAAAGGTACCGACATTATTACTGAACTTTAAATTGAAACCGAAAGCAACCATACATGCTAATACAAATATCTGGCGCTCGTAATATGCTGGCAAGAGAACTGGTTTTAAAAACTATAAAACAAAGACATTCGAGCAGTTCTCTGTTATAGTAGGGCCACTAAGAGAATGACTTGGTGTTATCATCGATTGTTTAAGTCGTGACCTCGCTTGCTTGTTTTAGGTGCATGCAAGGTGCACTCTTGGCCATTCATTACCCGTTACCAAGGATTCTTCCATGGTTTGGCAGCGCTACGTACACGATCGGATCGAGGTCGTCCGTGCATTAGCAATGAATTCAATTGGAATTCAATCGTTTTGAGACGTTGTTATGGCTACGTCAACACATAAAATAATTTTAGCAGTAAAGATAACATAGTGAAGTGAGAAAATTGTTGTTCCACTAGAAGTACTTTTAAAAAACGATATACACTTAAAAACAAGGTTCGTTACTGAACATATAAACGTCGCTCTCGCTTAAAGCATCATTCATCCTCCCCAATGGTTGCCAGGCAACAACAAGTTACGCAGGCAAGCCATCCAAATTCAGCTGCCCAAAATCCAAACAAACAAAATAATAGTGAAATATTAAATTAAATCCCTTTAATTTTTTTTTTATTAAATAAGTAAAATTTAAATTTTACTTTAAATAAGTAAAGTAAAATAAGACAAATGAAGAATAAGACGAGCTCCACATGTCTAAAATAAGCATACTATACCTAACATGAAAAACTGCTGGACTGCGTACGGCAACTGTTAAATCGGCCGTAGCCGTCTCGTGATTTCGGCAGTGTTCTATTACTTTCGATAACAAAAGCCTGGCGAGTTGAAAATAGTTTACAATAAATTTACACGTGTTACCTTGAAACGTGTGCAAATCCTAGATAAACGGGGAAAACAAATACATTGACAGTGTTAGTTGTCAAACTCTCTCGTTGACCTCTCATTTGTTTACATACGTAGAACAAAGTGGAGCTGTAAATCAACATCTGTTTTGTCCACTCCCGATCATTTCGTGAGATTTCTTGTATCCAGACGTTAACTCTGTAGTGTTGCACGAATCTTCTTTCAATGATTTGCTCTGTTGACAAACATTTTGAATCGTAGCACGAAACAAGGAATCGGTGCATCGTTATCCCATCGTTTATCACCGCCCCTTACTTTAATTGCTGTATAGTATAGCGCCGATTACTACCATAAAAATGTGGAAAACTAGGTGCGCTTCGCTCCCCCCACCAATCCTCATGCCAATTTGTCAATTTAGTTTGTAATACAGTACAGTGTAATCAGCAGCTGGGAATTAACACAAATAAGAGCACAATGGATTTTTATTTTTATTTACCAAGACTTCTAACAAGACGGCTATCTTTTTTCCAGCAAACCCCAAGCATTCCTTTGCTCTGTCGACACTTTCTTAACAATAGGGAGTTGTTTATCTGTACGCATGTCTACAATAATACGTCTTATTAACGTGTAGAAAAAATTGAGCTGCGAAATGGGTGATAGACGCGGCCTTTTTTTTCCCCCGGCGTCTCTACATCACTTGCCCGGAAAAGCTATAGGCTTAACGCGCCTTGCATGAGACGTGTAGCAATTTAGCAAAACGTTACACACTCCAGTAGCAGCCACTGCACACTTTCTGGATTGCGTGTTAGTTCTATACTCTCCAAATTCATTCACCCTGGATTCGAAATACTAGACGACGTTTTAAACATCTCCAGAGCTTGACTGTGTTAAGTTTTACCGCGCTTCGCGAGTCAAATTCGACGCCATGTCTGGGCTCGATTGAACTCGCTGTTGGCAAGGTGCACATGTCCTACTGGCAAAAAAGCACGATATTCGACGAACGCCGAGTCATTCTTTCAGTGGCCGGACTCTAGACAAGTGATTTTATGATTGTTTAGTGTTTTTATGTATGAAGCTTAAAAATGTACTGCTTCAGTTGTATTTTTTTCGTCGGTTAGGCCAGACAGTAGTCGAAAAATATTCGGCGGCAGCTGAGGGGTAAAACTGTAACCTTAATTTCAATAATCAGTCACTACGATTGCCCATTTAACATTAAGTACAGTAATCGATTCAAAATATCATCCACTAAAGTTTTCTACGAGGAGTTTTTGCGTCAATTTTGAGGAGGGCGGCAAGCAACTTAGTGGTAACTGCAGCAATATTTTGCACTGGGTACTAAACATTTGAGCTGCCTGCCACTGGCCGTCGTACCGAAGTGAACGTGGTTTTTAGTTTTTTTTCCTTATTATTATTTGGTAAGGAAAAAGTAACCAAGGGGCTCTGCTTTGCGAGCATTGCATTCAGTACCGTCCAACAATTCTTTGTAATACGGGAATTAAAAAGTTTGCCTGTACTGGTGTGTTTGCTAATCAAATGCTAACCAAATTTACTTTTGTTTTTACAGTGTTAGTTTAAAATTTGGAATCATCACTGTGGTTGCCGGCATTCTTGGCGTCGCTGGTGGTTCCTTCTTTGCAACAAAGTTAAAAGCGAAATACATGACAGCAGATCCACTCGTCTGCGCCTTTGGTATGATTTCTTGTATGCCTTTCCTGTTTTTCGGGGCCATTGTCTCCAGATACAACACTCCAGCAGCATATGTAAGTATTTTGTTTTAATTTGCTACATTCGATTGCTCAGTCTTATTGTGCTTAATGTTTAAACTTTGAAAATGATGTTAGGGTTGGCCATATAAGCATAAGAAAACCTTTGTAGACCCATCATAGGGGTGTGCAGGTGTAGCAATTTTAATTCTAATTCAGACAAGCCAAGGTTTTAGCATACAAGTCATATTCCATAAATTGCCTATTAAATGCCCGTGGGTGCTTGCAGCTAATTTGGCAAAAATCAGGAGTAGGCATTAAATAACTATAATCTAGTTTCTAATCTGATTTCTGTCCATTCATCACAGAAAATAAGGCATGCATGTTGTGATCATTCACGTACAGTAAAACCTCATTACAAATACAACTATACAACTGTTGGACACGTTTCGTTTAATACGAGAAAAATTAAATTCCCAGTAAACTCCTAAATCTCATTGCAGTGTGTAAAATAGAAGCGGTATAAATAAAACGGTAAGTTGGTAGCACAGGCGATACCTTATATTTCGGTATCAACGCGATAATAGAAGTGATACCTTCATCAGTGATAAAAATCATAATGTAAATAAAAGTTAAAACACCTTACATAACATGATTCATGTTTTAACCAAGTTGGCTTCGTTGTCCTGCATGCAGACAAGGTGCATGTGTTTTCATTCGTCACGCCACCCTCGAGCTGCACACTCGTTCCTTGTCTGCATGTAAGGCAATGAAGCCAACTTGGTGAAAACATGAATACTGTTATGTAAGGTGGTTTAACTTTTATCTTTTTTACATTTTTATCTCTGATGAAGGTATCGCTTCTATTATCTTGTTGATACCGAAATATAAACTGTGTCGACTGTCGCCTATGCTACTTGCTTATTGTTTTATTCATACCCAATTTTCATAAGCCCCAATGCAAAAAAAAAAAAAATTGTGGTGAGACACTGATTATAACGAAATCCGGTTTGGTTTGAACCGCTGAAAAAGGCCAGTTTTAGCTTTTTGATTGCTTTTTCCATCTGTGAAGAGGGAATGGGCAGGGGTGGGGGGGGGGGATGTGCCAGTAGAGGAAGAGTACACTTCTAGGGGAGAGGGAAAAGGCTGCTCGTGATCGTAGCCATCTTTTCCACGCTATTCAAAACAAAAACTCGCCAATTGAAACGTTTCTGCTATAAAGTAGTGGTAGTACGATTTGCTATGAAGCGTTGCATGCAGTCCAACTGTCCAGGAGTGTAAGATAGTGTTGCCCGCTGCTTTCTTAGAGTGAACCACGACCTACAGGCCAGGAACAACAGATATATTTCTTCTGCTTTCCATGATAGAACGATTGTATAAGTGTTTGTTTTCCTGGCTATCTTTCTAGTTAATTTTGTAGATGAAAACTGACGAATGAACGGGAGGACGGTAATTGGGTTACGTCACTATTTTTGACCGTAGAGTATTTTAGGGGGTGTGTGAATCCGTCATCCTTCACCACGGCATATAATAGGCAATTTATAGCATTAACAGCAACAACAACAACAAAACAACTAATAATAAAACTTTGTTGCCTACAAAAGACAATGGGGGGAAAAAAAGATTCCGAAACCCTAACGTTAAGTTATTTTAGCTTATTCTTAAATATGGAAGTGATGGAGCCTGGATAACCTCCTCAGATAAGCTGCCCCAGGTATTAACTACCTGTTTGAAAAGGAAAATTTACGACAATCGGTTTTGAAACCGTTTACCACCAATTTCCATGAGTGGTCCCTTGCCCGATGACATGGTGTTAACTTGAGAAATTTAGAACTCTTTATGCCAACCTCGTTGTGAAGCATGGAATAGGCAAATGCAGATGGTCTCTTAACATGCGGCGCTCCAGGGAATCTCTACCCAAGGACTTTATACTTGATTTATAGGTTAAATGTGCATAGTCAGGTAAACATTTTGTAAATCTTCACTAGACTGACTCGATTAGATATCCTTAAGGAAATATGGGGACTGCACCTGGCTAGCATATTCCAAAAATGGTCTAACATAGACATTGTAGCCCCAAACCAATGTCTCAGGATCGCCTGACTCGAAACCTTTATGAATTATAGCTGATTGCTGACGTGCGGTTTAATACTGTAATATTGCAATGGTTGGAGAATTTTAGATTATGAGATAGCCAAATTCCCGAACCCTCAGTTAATTTAATTTCGGTCGTGGGACCAATCTCCCAACAAATTATATTCCCTAAAATCACTTGCGTTTCTGACATGAAGCACCGCACACTTGGCTGTAATAAGGGGAAGTTGCCATTTAATAGTAGACCAAACTTAGTTAATTATGCGTGTCATCATCAAAACCCGCCACTGATTCCATAATATCATCGGCAAACTTTATCAGGTCAACTCCAGTGAATTTGAGAGTAGCTTTGAACGGATGACGGATTCAAATGCTTTGGCAAAATAAATTAGTAATATAGCTAATGGAATACCAAACATCCATCAAGGCAGTCCAGTCATCCAATGCATAAAGTAATTGTAAGCATGTGAAGTGTGATTCGAGTTTAGAAAATTCATTATGAATTTATTGACCATCTGCTCCATAACTTTTCACGAAACATCAATTAAAGCAATCAGTTGGTAATTTCCTGGTTCTAATGATTCATCCAGGGTTCGCACAGGGTGCTTAACGGTACTTAAAAGTATTTTAACTTTGGCATTTTTGTATGGTCTTTAAAAGTGCCTAAATTTAAAAATATGGTGTAAATGTCCTTAAAAATGATTACAAAGAAAAGATTTGGGTCTGCAAAGACGATTTGTCTTATAAATGTAATTCCATTTGCAACAGTCAATACTCATGTTTGAGATATGCCAACTCATCTGTAAATACTAACTCGCTCTCTAAATTGACGTAGCCTACATACTACATAGCCTTGTTGTTCGTAATTCAAACCAGCAACACTCAGACTCAGTGCACAACTCGCTTGTCTCGTTCACTTCATAAGAGGCGGACAGCGCGAGTTGTATCCTTTCCAGAGTGCTTTGGATCTTGGCGAATCCATTTCCATGCCGTTACTGTTAACAAGAATTTTTTTGAAGTCTTTTGTTACTACTTGAAAATTCCGTAACGGCATCTACTCTGAAGGTCGTCATTCTTGATCATTCGATTATTGAAAACAGATTGTTACGTACATATTCATAATCAAAATACTGTACCAGTATTCTTGCAAATTTTCAACAGACCGACGACGTCGTGTCTTCGTCAGGTCTAACTCAAACTTTTGTCAACTACATTGTCACCATGGAAATAAGCGTTTGAAATCTGCGCCCGTGCACGAGCGCAGGTTCCAAACCCTGATTTCCACGGTGACAATGTAGTTGACAAAAGTTTGAGTTGTGTAGGTTAGGCCAGATGAAGACAAACGTCGTCGGTCTGTTGAAAATTCGCAAGAATACTAGTACAGTATTTTGATTCTATTGTTACTGAAAGGTGCTTGGAAACGGTGATAAAAATACCTTCCTAGTCCTTAAAAAAGTACTTAAATTTTTTTTTATTTGTGCATAAAAAAAATGTAAGCACTTTTTTAAGGACTAGGAAGGAATTTTTATCACCTGTTCACCTTTCTTAAAAATAGGACGAAGTAACGTGAGTTTTCAACTGTTGTCTGATGAAGACAGTCATCTGAGCATCTCCATCTCGCTGACTGTTCGAAATTTGCAGAAGATGTTGGTGTGGATATCTTTTCTGTAAAATTGTGTGTGAAATGTGAATTGTGCGATGATGAAATTATTTTGTGAATTCTGGTTATAAAAGATCAGCTTTACACTTTACTAATACCTGTGTCGAATAGCCTATTTTATTTGTGAAACCTAAAAAGTCGATACAACACAGACGTTTTCGACTGAGTCTGCAACTAAGTAGTGTAGTGTAATTTACGTAGTGTTTGACTAGTACCTATTAAAAGAAAATTTTTTGCAATAACACACATGTACCACTTTGGGCCTAAGCCTTTAATTTACTTATTTTTAGTGATATACTTATAGTTTCCCATGTTTACTGCAGGCGCTGATATTTTTTGGCGAGCTACTTTTATGTTTGAATTGGTCTTTGGTTGCCGACATATTGCTGGTAAGTTCTTTATCAGCTAGTATCCATCTTTCTTGTACTTAAATGCAAACGGCTTAAGTTTACGGAAAAACTTTAAAAAAATACTTTGGTTTTAGTTTATAATCTTTCTCTTTTTCAGTATGTCGTAATTCCCACCAGGAGATCAACTGCAGAAGCCTTCCAAATTTTATTTTCCCATGCTTTTGGAGACGCTGGCAGCCCATACATTCTCGGATCGGTAAGTTCAACCTGATAGTGTTTAACCAGACGCAATGTTGAGTTACCTTACAGAAACGCCTGAAAACGAGCATATACTGTTCAGTCGCTCCTATTATCCTTTGGGTGAAAAACTTTCTGGGTTTTCGTGTAGAAATTTACAATGAAGATAAGGGCCAGGAGTTGCTCTTTATTATGCTGTTGTTGATAGTTAATGTCAAAAATGCTTCGGAATTTTGTAGCAATTATTCCTAAGCATATTTTACATTAACTATCAACAACAGCGTAATAAAGAGCAACTCCTGGCCCTTATCTTCATTGTAAATTCCTCCTTCATTGTAAATTCTTCCTTTTCTGTCTCAAAGCAGTTGAAATTTATCGCATATACCATTAAGAGAGCAAAAATTCTCCGTCTTCTACTCACTTCCACACTAAGGATAGTTCAGTATCATGCAAATTTTCGATTGAAAATTACAGTCTTCTTCACATTTCTCGGACTTCACATTTCTCGGAGGTAAGTCTTGTTTTACATGCTTGGTTCACTGCAAGATCACCATCAGAGTTTGAAAACTCCACTTCCGCAGTCTCCTGTATTCGGATTGCCGAACATTTCTTCCGAGCCTCCCATCATCAGTAGGCCGTCCACATCTCTACTTGTGATGGGAGGCTAGGAAGTGATGAGTGGCAGTCTGAATACTGGAGGCTGCGGAAAGTTGCGTTTTCAAACTTGGATAGTAAACCTAGCATGTAACCAGAAAAAAGAATTACCTTCGAAAAAACGAATAGCCTGCAGTCAAAAAGTTGCAAGATAATGGACTAACTTTAGTTTGGAAGTGAGCGGAACATGGACTCTCTTTCTTAGTGATAATGTTGATACAGCATTCCACAGTACAGTACGTCATAGTAACGGTACTTTTTGTAATTTGTTACAGTTGAAAAAGATAAAAAAAATCCAAAACTATTCTTTTTATGAAAAACCAGCAAGTGTCGTTCACAGTGGATAATATCAGACATTCTTGAAACGGAAATAACACTAGTCCACCTCAATAAACATTCACTAATGTTCATCGTAAATTTTCGGTGAAAACCAGTCCTGTTCATCATCTTCAGCAAAAGCCGTTATGGCATGGCTCACTTGAATTCAAATCTGGCACTACATGGCAACCCCGCTGCGCGGCCCTGTTCTGCAGAAAGGGTGTAACTCAAAAATTGATGTTCTGAGAAAAATACGTTTAAAGTTTGGGGCTACTCAAATCGCTGTCAAATCGATGTCATAGGTTTTTTTGAAGTACTTGATCCGTTATTGTATACACTGTTTACAGGTTGAACTGTTCCCTACAAATCATAGCATTTAAAACATTCTTTAAATGTGCAATAGTAAAAAAACCGATTTTTACTTACAATCTTAAGTCATTTAAAGGTTAATTTTGTAACGTAAAAAGGATGTAACTGTAGTTATGACTTCAGATTGTTACGCAAAAAAGGTGCAAGTGCCGTGGTATCCAGGAATTGCAGCCTCTTTGCGTGACAAATCTGCAGACCCAAGCAAGTTACATCCTTTTTGCCAACTGCTAACTTCTGATTGGCTGGAGATACGATCTTGAAAATGTTTTTGCCAATAATTGGCGCCAGAGGGAGTAATTTGAGCACTCTTATTTAAAAAGGGTGTAACTCGAGTTACACCCTTTCTGCAGAACAGGGCCGCGCTGATCCCCACCTTCGTGCCCTCCAATCACTGGCCATAAAACATTTCTCGCACACACACCCAGAAAAAATGCTTTAAGGTAAAAATCGTGAAATAGTCGAGTTGAAGCCTACCTGTTAAAAATGAGCTAATTACTTCATACATTTAACAAAGTCCACTTTTTGTCCCTTTAAATCGTTGTTTTTACTTTAGTTCTAATTTAGAACCTTTACCTTACCTTTAAATTTAGCCAATTTCTTTTTGAAAATATGCTGCACGCCCAATATTAACCCCAAAAGTATAAGGCAATGTATCGGCTCCCCACCAGAGTTGCACCCCATATTACTTAACTGATTGAAGCCGACCCATTGATCTCCACTTTCGTTTCTGGGCACAGCGAGAAGCAGATGTCTCTGCTCTACGCTGCGATAGCCTAATCCCAATCTAGCGTGTGTACTTCGTGTAGGCGTGTTATCACGCCTAGAGATGGTCATTCCCTCTGCCACATGTTTAGGAGCTGCAATTTCCTCACAAACTGCTGCGAAATTTGTAAATCCAATTCCGAGATGAAATTTTAAAGTTCAAAGCTTTTCACCTCAGTGGATTCAAACTGTAGCTCCCGGGCCAGTTCGTTGGATGCTAGCCTTCATTTCCAGTTAAGTCAATCGAATTTTCTACGTAGTTATTCATCGGAGGTATGTGCCAATTTAAACATTAATTTCAGTTTTACAGCACATATTTTGCTTTAAAATTGGGCATTACCCTTACCACGGGTAGCTTGTTCTCACAAAGATCCTAACGTTTTCAAACCTGGGATCTTAGAAGCTTTACCTAACAGTGCATCTGCTGCATATATAAAACATAATTCAGCTAATTCTGCTAATTTAGCTGTTTTGGAGAAAGAATGGAAAAAAATGTTGTGAACCGAGTTGAAAAACTCATTAGTGGTACTGCTGTTAGCGGCGTTCGAACCGGCTGCGGTCAAGCAACCACGTCTATCCTTCGACAGCAACCTTTTCGACCATGTCTCGGCTGCTCCAAACAGAAGGGAAAAGACGCACGGTAGAATGAGTTAAGCGATAAAGCTCCTGTTATTTCCTGGTCCTGCATTTCGCTCAATAACGATTTGATGATCGCTGATTTCTCGCTACAGGACATTATTCTGCAGTCGTTGTTGTGGTCTAGTACATGATAACGGTCTACCTGTTACATCATGATTCCCCCTCCCCCTGCCCCTACGTAAGTAATCTACTGCTGTCTCTCCGTCCAAATGTTCGGTAAGTTTAGCCCCTGCGCGACCACATCGGCCGCCAAGGGAGCGAAGCAGACTCGTGTCGCAAGAAAAGAAATCTGGTAACATAAGGTGACAAAATCAAAATCAAAAAAAAATCGTGGGAAGTCTTCTCTACCAGAAGTACAATCAAGCAAAGTGGTAGGAAGAGTGGATCTAAATGCTTGTCGTCCTCCTCTGGCTATAATAAAAGCTCAGGTTATAGGCGAGATTGGAGCAAGAAATTGGTGACGTCAGGTGGTCGGGTGAGGAGCCAGCAGCCCCCCTTTTCATTATGTCACGCATAGTTCAGGCAGACAGATGAGCAACCGTACACCCCCTGACTTACCTCTGACGACTTGCAGACCGACAGCCGCTCTCCTCATCCATACAGTAGTCGGTCCGTGCAGTCATCTAACCTAGCAGTGACGAATCTCCGCAGGGGGGATGTTAGGCTATTTAACATCGCACATACATCACCGAAGCATTGTCGTGACAGCGCCAAGCCTTAACGACATCTTCGGCTCACCACCCTGCTGGTACGTTAGCGACGTCGTCGTCACAACACCCTACAATGTCGTTACCATATCATGGCATCGCATTGTCATCCAGTGCACTTCGCAGCATAGAAGCTGCGTTAGACTTCGAACGGTTGCCCGTTCTCCCAGTCATTGATGCGAACCAGCGAACTTTCAACAGCTTTTGTGGTTAACAGGCTTCTGAATATTAGTTTCTTATTTTTCTGGGAATATAGAGATTCTGGTAGATCTTCATGTCAACACGTCGCTCAACCATTCTGGATGGGTTGGGGGGTGGGAGTAGTTGTGGTGGACTTGTGTTGCGTCACTCCCTGTTGCTCAATCGTCAGCTGTACCGATTTCGCCCAGCCACCCTTCTCACCCTAATCTTATTTTTGAAGTTAATCTAAATTGGGCACAGCCTTACATCCTTGGCCTGCTTGTACAGGTGTTCGGCCCATGCCCCCCCTCCCCCCAAATGTCTAACTTACACTCTCAGAATTTTACATCTATGAAGCCGAAACAGATACAGGGAAAATGGCCTGTCGGTAATAGGATCATGAAAACGATTCGGCGTTGTTCAGCAGTTTTAACACGGTTTGATAACCTTTTCTTTGGATTTGAGCATGAATTCATGAATAATACAGCTATGGTTAGGGACTTGATTTGCGCTTTGGTCCTGTTTTTACGTTGGTCTTTCACATGACTTTCCTGGGGTTTCGGAATTCGGTGCTGTCTTCCATTGACCCTGTAGCCATAGAGTTTTTATATAAAGCAAGCAAATACTTTGTACTTTGCTTTCACGAGTTTTGGATTTCCTTCAGTTTGCATTCTTGAACATTTCGCTGCAGCTTTCTGGTATTTGGTGTGGCTGATTCGGGTAGGTTGCTTCACTCTTATGTTCTCACCTCCCCTTTTTTTAAAGAGCAGTTTTATCCCCGTTTTGGAGGTTCTTTGTATACGTTGACATCTAACCACACATTACAATTAGTGTTAAAAAAAACCTCACCATTTATTACTTTTAATGTTCGAACAGTTCAGATCCACATCTATGCTCAAATTCAATAATAAAAATGAAATACCCTCTGCAAATTTTTGATAGGCTGGTGACACAAACTAGATGTAATGTTTGTGTCCTATCTTCATCTGGCTTCACCAGGTACAGTTAGTGTTTACTGTGAATTATGTTTGATTTTGGAGGAGTGACAATCTAATGAGCTATAATTTGTGAATAAATGGGAAAGTCATTGCATTTTTGCTAGACTGAAAGCAGATTACGTATGCGAACAATCATGTAGATGATATGCGAAATACCATATAATCGCTATCTCGGAAACACGCTTCCTGGATAGAAAGGTAGAAAATGGGCTACGTTTTATTTCACGTCCAACCCTGATTTTTGCCAAATTAACTGCATGAGCCCATTGGCGTTTAATATTCGATTTATGGTAAGAGTTGTCACAAAATAAAATATATTTGACGCAAAAAGTATTTGTAGAGCTGTTCAAGAATGGCAAAGTTTGGATTTTACTTGAGTACAGGATTGTTGCCTGAACATTTGTGATGCTGTGTAGCGTATGGGTTTCTCTTGTTTGGACACCCATTGTTTTATTTATGTATTTATTTTAATTCAGGTTTCAGAAGCCATTGCTGATGGCAAAGCCCCCACTGCCTTAACGAAGTTCCTGAGCTTGGAGTATGCATTATTCATCACATGTTTTGTGAGTGTACTTGGTGGTTTTTGCTTTTTGGTCACTGCTTGGTATATTATAGAAGACAAGAAAAAAGCCGACGACATAATAAAAGGTAAGCATGTTGTATCATGAGACCTTAAATAAAAAAAAAACCTTGTTTTATAAAGTAGGGATCGACTGAATCCTGATTTTATATTTGTGGTCCGACACCTGGTTTAGGGTATTACTCAGTATCCAGATTTGGGCAAATTTTTTGATAATTTCGCCAAAAATTAACAAGTGAATGATCCAAGCTGTCCATTAAAATTTTTTTTCTATATCTTTCAATTGGTGCTAACTTCCAAGTTGGTATGAGCTGGTTATTTTACGCTGAATTTTGCAGTACATCAGTCGAAACCTAAACTGAATATACGACTTTTAATGGTAGTCAGTTACCAAGGTTGAAATTAGAGGACCGAAGAATCACAAGTTTTCAAACCACAAGCATGTCGGAGATCACCTCTGTACTTTCTTCCTACTTTTGGTTTCTCAATCCTGTCGTAGAACCCAGACAATGGCTGCAGCGTGCAGAGTGAAAGGTTTTAAATCGTCTAATGTTGCCTTCTCCACAATTTTGGCATGAAAACCTAGAGCACAAACAAGCCATTTTACGTGACCATGGATTCAAGGATGAACCTTACAGAAATAGAGTTGGTCTACTCCTTAAAGAAAATTAACTTTGTGGCTGCAATATATGTGTGTAGTGACACAATTTCTGATGTCTTCCTCAACACAAACATCGGTTGCAGCTACTGAAAAACTGTTGAATCATGGGACTACCAAAGAATTCCCCACAGCAAACAGATAACCAGCCATACGGCGTTAAACTCCGCTGGTAGTGTCTCTACTGCTTACTTAGAACTCAGTTGTTGCGTACTACAGTTACTCCTTTTAGCAACATTGAAAAATGCTATTGGATGGCAGTCTGCAATGGCTTCCATTTTGTAGAACTATTTAAATCCATCGCAGTGTAGCAGGACAACTTCACAGCAATTAAAATCTCAATAAAGCCAGAAATTATGGTAGGTCATTATTATTCTGAAATTATCTTTAAACTGAAGAAATTTTGAAGAAAATGTTTTGGAAAAAAGTGTTCTTTTTATCCTACTCAAAAACACTTACTTTACCTTTTATCTTATCTCTGGATAAGCTAAAAGCTCTCACAAATGTCCTATATCGTATATTTAAGCATTTTGACTGGCTGGCTGCCCCCTGCGCCTTGAGCACTTCTCTGCTTGTTCTCTCTCTTTCTGTTGCACCCATTCAACACACTTGTCCTCAATTTCATCAGAACGTTCATTTTTTCTCCTTTCATTGTTCTCCCTACGCCCTTCGAGATTTTGGCATCCTGTTCACACGTTGGCAGCCAAGGATTGCCACCCATTGTGCCATTCTTGCAGGCCGTGTAATTTTACTTCCATTCTTTGTGGTGTGTGCCATCTACATTCAGCCGAGGACATGAAATCAATCCTGGCATTGTGTCATGATTCCGACCGTCAAACTGTGAAGAGAAAATCTCAAGTCCCGCTGCCTCGTGGCCAGCAACGTCTCTTCCATGCTCCGACCCCCGTTGGATAATCAGTTGGCCATGAACTCGTCGTCACTGGTGGCAGCAGCCCACCATAACAGTTGTCTCTCCCGTTGCATTCGTAGCCTCTAGTAGAGAATTTCCCACAAGTTACTGTAGTCTCTGTTGTATCACAAGCGGATTGCCTTGCTCTAAAATCCATACTTTTTCCCCTACTAAGGAGGTTTGTACCAACCTACATACAGATCTTCGTTCTGATCTCAGAACCGATATATCGGAGGGGATCTCCGTGGCCTTTCTTGCATTGTCGGATGACCCACCAGACAAGAAGTCATTAAGTAAATCTCTTGATGGAAGGAACTTTTTCAGTCATCGTAGCGGGATTCAAAGTTGTCGCACATCCATTCAAAATTCAGCTCCGCTTCGTAAAGTGCATCATCGGCAGCCAATGCAACTTACCAGTTGGGCTCTTCTCCATCCGCTGGACCAGCAAGCCTTCCTGTCATCCTCCTGCAGGTGGGCAACACGTCGGCGGTCAACATGTATGTTGGCCTGGCAGGCAAATCAACGGACAACATGGCTGACAGCACATCAATCGCCCACCTTGGAGTCCTCCTGCCAGTAAACGCCTTTTGTCATCAAACAACCTACTCATGTGTCAATTGGACATACATCTCGGCAGACATTCATACGGATATCCGGGTGGACATCATGGCGAAGACCCCAACAGATATCTTAGCTGACATCAGGTGGACACCCCTGCAAACAAACCGTCCAGCATGCCAATCATGTCAACAACTATATCAAAGCGGTCAATCTTACAGTCAACCTGCCGGACATCCTTCCGATCAGTTAGTCATCCCGACCGTCAACATGGGCTCAACTTGTCGGCCTGGCCAGAGGCAAAAGATTCTTCAGCTAGCAAGTTGTGGATCGGAGTGTGGTTCAGAAGATCACCGAGGTGCAATCACAAGGCAGTTTACCCTTTCATCAACCATCTATCCAGGCCTTCCACTTTTCCTACTTTTTCTACTTTTCTTACTTTTTTGGTGAATGTCCTACTTTTGTCCTACTTTTTAAGAAATGTCCTACTTTTCCTACTTTTATAAAGTTTAAATTCATCACATGCTAAATTTTGTAAAGTTCAGTACAGATGCAAGCCAAAATACAATCTGAATTAAAGGGCAATTACATCCATTTTGACATGCATGTTTGACTTTTGGACCACTTACACAATAACTAAACGCAAGAATTGCGGTAAGAATACGTTACGTACGTCCGATAAAATAATTTAATTACTGCATCACCAAAACACGACACGGAGATTGCCATTGTTTTGCTGGAACGCGCAGAAATTAATGGCGACAGACGGAGCTCTTCGATTTCGACTCGCAGCCGAATGAGATAGCTGTATTGACTGTGAGGAGCTCAAGCGTCTGACGGTTTTAGCTGGCAACTACTGTCAATTTGAGCTAAGGCCGTGAGACGCGTGAGCTCCTCACAGTCAACACAGCTATCTCAATCTGCTGCGAGTCGAAATCGAAGAGCTCCGTTTGTCGGCATTAATTTCTGCGCGTTCCAGCAAAACAATGGCGATCTCCGTGTCGTGTTTTGGTGATGGAGTAATTAAATTGTTTTATCGGACATACGTAACGTATTCTTACCGCAATTCTTGCGTTTAATTATTGTGTAAGCAAACCAAAAGTCGAACATGCATGTCAAAATGGATGTAATTGCCCTTTAACAAATTTAACCCAATCAGATTGTTACAAGAGAATTATTACAGTGTTCAAGGTTTCTTCTTCTTTTCCGATAATTCAGTTTCTGATATCTGCTGTGAATTCTTCAGTAATTTTCTGACGACGCTTTTACAGAAAGAATTAAGTTGCTTTGGTGCACATATTTTATATACAAACTAAATGATTTTGTATTACAATGTCACAGGCAGTTCTCTCCTGGCAATTAATGTAAGCAAAAAAAAGAATCTCTTGCCAAACGAAAAATGTAAATTGGTTCCGAAACAGAAAAGACACCACTTTCAAAAAATTGGAGAGTCTTGGACCATTTGACTGCATATAACGTACGAATACTGTACATGCAACTTCTTCACGGTAGCGTACAAGAAATTGGCAAAAATATTGCTTTTAAAGAATCCAGTTTTAAAGAACCCTTAGTGCCTTCATGGGTTGCAAAGAAGACAAAATCTTTGCAACAAGCACTTAGGCGGATACTTACAATAGGGCATCCCTATACAACAACATAGAAAGTCGAACTCTGAAGAATTGACTCTTACTGGGAAAAAATATTTCAACTGAAGGAGCCGAATCAAGAAGTAACCCACTTAGCAAAAGTTGTAAAATGCGGCCTCACAGCTCACGGAAACGCTAATTATTATTATTATTATTTATTTCAAAATTCGGCCCACGTTTTTTTTTTGGACCACAGCACCTTTGCTTAAGTACAAAAAGTACCGAGTTACAGATTACACAAAAGGACGAGGGAAATGAATTATGACACAGCAAAAACTACAAGCAATCACCGTACAGTACTGCATGCCACGTACTGAAGGTGTACTCCTTGCACAGTGAAAATCTGGTCACTGCCTGCACCAGAAGGTTAGGAGAAGCCAACACCCGAACACGAGTTCCCCAAACAGCTTTTCTTCTGATAGCTCCAAAGGATGGGAGGTTGTTCTCAACCATTAACCTACTTGCACTGTACCATGGTGGCCGACCATGTAGCCGTCTAGCAGCATTGTTGTATGCAACTCTGAGTTTGTTCACAGAGGCCTTGTTATAGTCCATCCATAAGCCACTTGTGTAGAGGTTTGTGCAATGTGCCTTGAAAAGACGGTTTTTTACAAATCTATCACACGAGCTAAACTTAGCCTTCAGGCCATTTCCAGCCACACACACCGTACGGCATTGCCTGCGCATGTCGGCATCATCTCGTAAGTCATCCGAGATGATGTGCCCAAGGTAGCGGTAGCTGCTCACAAGCTTCACTGATTTACCACTTAAGAAAACCTTCGGGGGGATAAACGCTTTCCATTTCAGGCCTCTTGGTCTAAAGAAGATACACACAGTCTTGTCGGGGTTAAACAGAAGGTCCAACTGCTGGGCAACGTTTTCACTTACTGCCAGCAGTGCTTGAAGGGATTTAGCTGAAGGACAAATAATCGCCAAATCATCAGCGAAACAAATGTTATTGATGCATGTGCCACCAACATAGCAACCAATACCTTCGTTAACAAGTGCCTGGCTCAGAGACTCCATATAGACACCAAACGGGGCAGGGGATAACACTCCACCCTGTCTCACACCATTGCTGGTTTGAAAAATTCTAGAGTTGGACCCACTCCATCGCACAGTCATTTCCTGAGTTGAATATCAGTTCCTAAGCGTCTTGATTGCCCATATTGGGACACCCCTGTCACACAATTTCTTAAACAGAACGCCCCAGTTTACCCGATCATAGGCTTTACTGGCATCTAGGAAACAGACGTACACACCACTATCCTGGGCCCGGTAATGTCTTACAGTCTCCTTAAGCACGTGAACAGCGTGCTCAGTACTATGCTTCGCCTTAAAACCAAACAGATGACAAGTTGTTTTTACTACTAGCCTAAAATACTTACCTGTATTTTATATATGCTTTACAATATTGGAAATGCTACCCGTCCCAAACATGAATTTAATGCACTCTGGGTCCTTGCAACGGCGCTCCCTGGGGCCCGTGTCCACCGCTAGGTGGCGCCCCATTCCCGCTACTCCACACAGTTTGTTTGGGACGCGATCGAGATCGGTCGCAGCTACTACGTTTCTATAACATGGAAGTCATCAATAACCCCAAGAAAAGAGCGATCTGCCCTGGGAATGCGTTGGGTAAATGTGCTAACAAACTTTATCATCGTGATCCCCACCCACGGTGTCGCAGATGCAGGGTTTGTAACTTTGGTTCGTTCAAATGTGCTGAATGGTGTAACACAACGGACCCGAAGATCGTGGCGGCCATCGAAGCTACATGGGCCGATTCGGACCGTCGGCAGGATTTACGTCGAAAAGAACGTGAGTTGGCAAAACAGGCGGCGAACAATCATGCACTTATCGACCCAGATCAATTTTTGGCGAACGAAGTGGACTCTTGTGCTTCGGAAAGCGTGGACGAAGCGGTGACGGCCATCGGACAGGTCGCGGACACGTCCTTTGTTAGGCGGCTGCCCGGGACAGGCGACGCGTCCGGACAGGAAGTGGGCTTGGCCGACATGGTGGCGCGGCTGGTGTCCGAGCAGATGGCAGCGCTAGAAGCGACACGTAAGAAGGAGTCGGAGGAGGTCGAACGCCGGCGTGCTCTTGAAACCCAAAAAGGTATCTTGGAAACTTTCGAAAGTTATTTTGGGACGAAGGAGTCGCCAAAATTACCAGTGGGAGCTACCATGGACACGGGAGGGCAGTCCAGGGCCCGCCAACGTTCATTCACGCCGCCGGGGTCGCCGCCACGGACTAACGTAAGTGTTGGTTGTGATGTTGATGCGTCATCACCGAAAAGGAGGAGATTGTTGGATACTGTACTCGGCATGGGTGCGGAGGCCGTGGGCAACGCCCCTCGGCCCCCCTCCCAAATGCCGCTGGGACCGTCCCGGACAAGCTCCGGGATGGAACCAGATAGAGCCGACCCGCAAGGACGGGCGGACGCGGGGGGACAGGGCGGCGTGCCGCCTTGGACCCGCCCCCAGTCCGGGACAGCAGAAGCGTGTTACGGACAGGGCCAGCCGATACAGAGGCGGTCCGGGACACGGTCGGACACAGCGGAGAACTACGCGTGTGTGGACTATAGTTCGCAGTGGGACAGTCGTTGGTCACACCACGGCGGCCAGTGGTCCTGGCCTGGGTACGCAGGCTGGAGCGGACAGGTGGGTCCGGGACACACGTCGACGCCGCAAGCCGGTACCGGGTGGAATTTGCCCGCGATGCCGCCCCCCCCTCCCCCGCCCCCACTATCGCTACAGGGAGGCGGACAGGACGCATTTTTTTCGCCAGCGGCGCCACGGGGCAACGACGCGAGGCAGCAGAGTGCAACGGGGAGCTCGGTGAATGCGAGTGTAGGCGTTGTGCTACCGCCGGACGACCAAGCCAACCGGGGAGGGGAAGGGGCGGTGTTCCACGTGCCTCTCGCCCCTGTGCTTATACTCCCGGATGACAGCCAGACACCGAACGGGGACCTGGACCCCAGTGCGGACGGCTCGGCCAACGCCCAAGAAGCAATAGAGTGGAAGTGGCTGGTGGAGGAAGTCTATGGTTCCTTACCAAGCCTATTCTGCCCCCGGGTGGTGGTCCCGGTAATTGCAGAAGGAGAACCGCCAGCGACGTCATTCGCAAACATGGACAGAACTGTTAAACAACA
This sequence comes from Lithobius niger, assembly GCA_023313725.1. Lineage (NCBI taxonomy): Eukaryota > Metazoa > Arthropoda > Chilopoda > Lithobiomorpha > Lithobiidae > Lithobius > Lithobius niger. The sequence goes on from JAHWFP010003543.1 coordinate 29,739, forward strand.
GAATCATCTTCCACAATCCCAAGTACTGTTTCGCCAATTGCTCGTGAACGGGGGCACGTTACGGGACGCGGGGAAGGTGCTATCAGCCGTTAACCCTCCCCCCCCCACCGGATCTGACGAAGGGGACCTTCTTTTTCTCGGCGGGGAACGCAGGTGCGCCAAGAGCGACACGCTACCGCACGTACGAGGAGACCGAATACGTGGCGGCGGAGGCAAGGATGGACATGGGCTCAAACCTGCAACGCCCACAGTGGATTCGTGTGGCGCCCGCACAATTCGAAGAGGATGAAAGGGTGATTCGGGCGAGTCTGCGCGCGAACTCCACGTCGGACATGGCCTACGCGGCGGCGACAGCCAAGTTGAAGGAGTACCTCACATTGGACCCCGACGACAGAGACTTGGTGACCATCGACGAGGCGATTAAGCTTATGCGTAAGGGCTCCGAGTTCCACACGGACGCCATTAACTGGGGAACTCGGGCGCTGTTCAACTCGGTGCTCCATAGGAGGGATGGCTATCTTGCAAGTGCTCCGGCGGGTGTGTGTAAGGATGCGCTCAAGGATTTACGGTTGCTCCCGATACATAGGTCCCGTTGGCTGTTCAACGGTCAACTCCTCACAGTGGCCCCGGAGCTTAGAGAGAAGGTTAAGGCACCTGTATCCCATGGTAGGAGTAGAGCGGCCCACAGAGGAGCGGGAGGAAACAGGCAGCCTTTTCGGGAAACCCACCACCCTGGAGGCCAGGGCCAATCGAAGATGGG
>JAHWFP010003544.1:0-12399 GCA_023313725.1 Lithobius niger
GGGTTTACGCAACCACTTGCTTTTGCATTCTCGCAGCTAGAAGCTAGAAATCACCTCAAATTCCAACATGGCGGCAGTTTTATGTCTGCCGCCTCGCAACGAAAACAGCAAATAACGTAAGTTCAGAAGAGTTTGGGAAAATTGTTTCGTCATGAGGAATTCTTTATATTATTGGCACGGATTATAAGACTGCAAGTATTTACTCAAACGATGTCGGATTTAGGTATTCCACTTAGCGTTGTTACCATGGCAATGTCACCTTTGCCATAGCGATTGAGTTCTAGCTGCAAAGGTGAGTCGCTGCGTAAACGCGCCCTTACAGTGGTGACAACAAATGGCTCCCTTTGCTCGTACACTATCAATGCGACATGACGATGTCCTAATGGCTGTACCTCAGTGTAATTATAATGTAAATCTTGTACTTCACAAAGTGAAAAAAAAAACACTCTCCACAGCTACAAACAATGTGGATGGACTGAAAGTTAGCAAAAAGGCACCTAGGATGCATTCAATGTGAAAATATCGGAAGTTTACAACGTTCACAACAGCATTTGACATTCACTGTCATGCCTTATGATATACTGGCTCCATACGTTTGATGTGAGGATAAATCGCAATCAAAATTGTTCACTCTCCTTTAGCCCCTACACGAAACCGACAGCAACTGAACATAGTTTGACATTTGACCAGGGGCAGGCCATGGGTGAATTTTGCAATATCGCTAAAAAGGGGTTCATCAGCATTGTGAGGTGCTCTAGCGCACTAATCACCTGTATGCTGCCAAGAAGAAGTTTATTGGGCGAGGTTAAAGTTTCAACTGATATGCTGAAAACAATGATCTGTGAAGTTATTCAAATAGGAACCAATTCAAATAGGAACCAAAGAAACATCTGTTGAGAAAAAGAACGATGGTGGACCACCAGCGCGATGTATGCAGGACTGACGTGATACGAGTGGGGCTTACCTATGTCTGCGGCCTGAGTGAGGAAATCCAGCAAGAGTTGAATAAAAGTGGCTCTTGAGTCGTATGCGAAGAAAGGAAATAACTTGAAGTCAATCCTCATGAGAAAACCTGTTGCACGCCAAGTGGACAAGACTGTGAGGTCGAAGGAAAAACAGGTGACGGGTGATAAGCTTAGGCATGTCTAGAACACATCAGAAGAGCTGTATTGTGTGCCATGCAGTGGGATACTGCATATATCGGTGAGACATGAAAAGGGGGTAACACACATGAAGTAGTGTGTGGCAGATACACGGAATCTTGTGAAGGCCGTCAGCATCGCATCTCACTTCATGGAAACGGGCCACAGAATTAGCTGGGAGAAAACTACCACCCTGTTAGTTTTGTATTTCAGGAGGTCTCGGCATTTGCGAAGCCTGGAGTCACCAGGGATCCATCACGAGTTGACTTCAGGAAAGCCCTTAATGAACCTGCAATGCCCTTCCAATGCTGGAATCCAGCATCTGATTGGTCATGAGTTTAGCGCGCGTCCTATAAGAAAATGGCACAAAGAGAGTGAGAGCGCATCTCTACCTTGTGTATACAGAAGGCTACATTTTCTACCGACGTCGTCTGCTACTTGAAGTAAGCAAAAGCAAAGGTGTAAACAGTAAGAAGCACACTGTGAGAAGCCTGATGAAGGTGGGAGGACCGAAATCCTAACATCTTTTCATCATTTATGCCTGCCGAAAATTTGCAAAATACGGTTGATGTATTTGCTTTTTTGAATTTGAGCGTTCCTTTTTTTTTTTTTTAATTTCAACATTCAAAATAATACGATGGTTGGTGTCTTACCACTACAAAATAATTGTTTGTGTGAGCTTAGGCAAATTTTGAAAACGTAAAGAATGAAGACAATGTTGTAGCAATGTTGAAAATTATTGCTGTATTTCTTCTTTGTCGTTTATTTGTAATACTGTTATTTATAATGTTGTTTCTGTATTGCCACATTGCGTTAGTAGAAATTCGAAATTCATCATCAAAAAATTACAACAGACTAGCAAATCGCGTTTGGCTAGCGAGAAGACGTTATATAAATGTGCCAACAGCACTGCCTGCTGTCCTGCATATTGTTAGAGCGAGTGTGAGTGGCTGTGGCCGATGGTCTTGCTGCTGGGTTTTCAGCAAACCCAAGAACCAACCAATCAACTTCCGATTTCAAATTTAAACGCCTAGAATATGCTTGTTTTCTGTTTGTTTGGGGCTTGGTGCACAACTTCATATTTTGTTTTCGGGCACAAACTTGTAGCGACGTTACTGCTCGTCCTGTATTTTTTCCCTGTTTTTTTTCTCGAAATGTACGTAATATTTTTATTTAATATCATGCTTCTGTGTTGTAACAATGGGCAAATTGATTTTAACAGTTTTATTTTCAGATCAGGCATTTCAAATTTGAACCATTACTACTTTTAACTTAAAATTTATTTTTTGCTTATGCTATGTAGTTTTGAATTTTTAATGGTTCACTGTTGCTTAAAATGTTATAACAATAGCCTAGCCGATAACGTGAGAAAAATTCTAGGAAGTCCCGTTTAAAATAAGTTGTAGGGCACACACGTTTTATCTTAAAGGATTAATTTTTAAAAATTTTGTTTCTAACGGTTGAGTTTTTTACTTCTGCCCTGTTTTGGTATTGTAACTAATACGACTATTTATTTGTTTTTGTTTAAGTTCTATCATGTATCTGAATGACGATTTTGATGGTGGTGAATTCATTTTTGGCAAAAGCAAGACAGCTATTCAGGTAACGGCAATTATAATGGTATTAGATTGTACCAATTTTCATTCTGTTATGCAAACTGTACCTAAAATTTGTGTGTTCACTTTATCCATGGATGGCTTCCCAGGGCATTTCGGCCATCTACCATCAATTAATGCCCAGAGGACACTTTTTATTACATCCAAAACCATGCTATTTACAGGCCTGGTGTGTGTGCTATTATACATATAGGTAATGCATTTTTTTTAAAGTTGAATATGTCCAAAGGTACATTGAAATTCTTGTGTGGTTGCTTTAAAAAGTAGTAGCGCGTACAGCAAATTATTATTTTGGTAATCTGTGAGCCTCAGAGCAGGATTTAGGTAATTACGAGTCCTAGGCTTGCATGTGTAAGAAATAAATATTTTCTTTTTTGGGAGGGGGAGGGTGGGATAGTCATTGTTTCCATAACTGTGATAAAACAGATTTAAAAAATGTCGTCTTAAAACATGTCCAATTTGTAAAAGTTTTTCTCCCTGTATCATCATAAAACTCAACATATTAACAAGCTACATGCAGTGATGGCGTCAGGACTGAATTGTTTGGGGGGCCGACAGAGGGCATATCTGGAAACAGAGTGGGCCAAGGATTTTTTTTCAAGGCAACCACATTACACACTTTTATTCCGTTTAATTCAACCTGATAGTAGCCTAAGATTCAATACAGTACAATTTATGTGTAAAATAAGCCCCATAAACACACAAAAGAAATTAGGCTACACATATACTGCAAAGTTGCTAAAAAAATATATATACCTAAATAAAATAAACTAAATATATAAAAGCTCTGTTTATTCATTTGATTTCAAGGTTAGCCTGCAAGTATTTTTTTATTATTTCATTTTCTGGTGATGACCTGAGTGTTGGGTTTGGGGTCGCCGGCGGGGGAGGGGGGCGTGAAATATTTAGGGGGGCCATGGCCCACCCTGGCCCACCCCTGGCGCCATCACTGGCTGTATGTTGACGTACCGGTATGACTATTTTTTTTTTTAGGTTATAGGATTTATAATTTTGGCTTTGAACATAGCTTAACATTCTTGCATTGTGTGGTCCTTGTAAATTCTGTGCACCGAAATAATTTTGTTTATAAAATACTTTCAGGCACACGTCAAGCCAAAATGTGGCCGCTTGGTGGGATTTTCTGCCGGTGAAGAAAATTTGCATGGAGTAAAAGCTGTCACAAAGGGCCGTCGCTGTGCGCTTGCTATGTGGTATACTCTCGATCCCCACCATAGGGAGAAGGATAGGGAACTAGCACAACAAGTGCTCGATCAAGTACGAAAAGAACAAGAAAGTGAAACGGTGTTGAAATCTAAATCCCATGCACGGGATGCAGTGTCTGTAGAGTCGTGCGGACAATGCAAAGCTCTGGAAAAGAGTGCAGTTGACGCTGTATTAAATGACGAAGATGACGTATCGGCGGTAGCAGCGGGGAATGATTCTCCTGAATTTGTTTCAGATGGATCGACGCCACTGTCAAAAGACGAAACGGCATCAAGTAACTTGCTATCTAAAAATACTTTAAATGCTGATTCGACAAATACAAAACGTCGTTTGCATATTGACCCAGATGACGACGTAATGAACCAATACACAGTCGAAGACTTTCACGGTTACGACAAAATAGACAATCATCGCAGTCACAAAGATTTGTAAGGCTCAGCGGCATAAGAGGCTAGAAAAATTGTTCTATTTATGAGGATGGAGTTGTAAAATGAACTATTTTGTAGATTTATTTTGCCTTTTTTGATGTCTTTTTTTATACTGTATCTTCAAGGTGCCAAATTACAATACCGAAGAGAAATCGACGAATATTTACTCTGCACTATATATGGAAAAAGTGAACTGCCGTTATTTTATTTCGAGTGATCGTACGATGCGGAAAAGAAAGTTATCCAGCCATTGTAATGCTGAAAGCTGTATACCTTATTTTTCACAGACTTTCATTATTTTTCTATGGCGAAGTGACTACTGCGTCATCGAGTTTTTAGCTGAGTGTGAAACCCACCGAGTGAACAAGACCATTTTTCACAAATGCGGCAAACTTTATTTAGAATGGTTGAACATAATTCGTACCCAGATTGTTAGGAGCCTTTATAAAAGGCAAGCAGGCCTTAACCTCATTGTTGTAAACCCTGTTTCTGTCGACACGGGCACCAATTGATTAGTATGTTAGGGTCATAATCATTTAGATGACAAAATACGAAAAAAGTGATAGTTGTCGCACTTAAACCCTGTGTAACTTGGTTCTTTTGTTGAACTTAAATGCCGTGAAACTTGGTCCCTAAGATGGTAAAGTCCGTAATGAGTTTGTAATGGAAAATTTGTTGCTTAGCAACTGTTTATAGTACCGTATAGCAGGCTGCATAACTAACTAAACCTTAGAGCCTTGTGTAGTCTTCCTTCAGTGCCTTGTAAGAACTTGAAACTTTACTTGCAGAATTCATAAAAGTCCTACTGCAGTCTGAAAAGACCCCCGTCAAACTATTTTCCCTTTTTCTAGTGATAGTGATAGTATTTCAACTCAAAAAGTGGTGTATTTTTTTATGTAACTTAGATTATGCCTCAGATTATACGAGAGAAACTGTTTTCAGAAGTATTTTTATACAAACCTGTTTAAGTGATTAAGCATTCAAAAACCTTCGGTCCACACTAATTTTTGAAGAATAAGTTTTGGCACATCTAATATTTTTACTTGTGAATGGCCTAAAATCCTGTCAACAGACATAACCATACTTTAAGATGTATAAATTACTTCGTTCCAATCTGTAAAGGTCTTAGTTGAAATTATCATTAACACCAACATTACCAATAAAATTAATAAAATCGTAACATGCCACAGGATATAAAAATGGTTAGTATTTTGTACTTAAACGTAGGCTAATTTATCACATTATATCGTCCTAACACTATTATTTGATGTTCCTAGGGTTGACTAACAGTAATACTGAATCTCAGGTTAGTTAATCACTATCTAAACAAGTTCACATTTTTATTTAAAAAGCAACTAATTTACTTTTGTGACTGTTATTACTATACACCAAAAGCTCAGCTTGATATCATATTTATTCAATTAGTCTATATATTTTATGTGTAAAATGGGATATCACAGATCTCAGTTGCAGACATTGTATTGAAGGATTTAGCATGGACTGATTTTCCTAGTAATAATTAAAAAACTGAAACATCATGTATGGGTACCATAAAGTTTTAAACTACCATAAATCGTATATTAAACACCCACTTGGAGCTAAAGCCTAAAATGCTTTAAGGTCAAACTCTTTTTTCTGTTGCAAAATTAACAAAAAGCGTCATACATTTAATGAAATCAACTTTTATTCCCTTAAATCAGTATTTTTATGCTTCAAAATTACGTAAAAGAAGCTTATATTTAACAAAATTAATTCGGTTAAATTTTGTCCAAGGTGATTCACAAACGGGAACGTATTTGCTGTCATTTTTCAGAAGAATGTGTGGATCACTTCTCTCCAAATTAGAAGATAAGCGGTTACTCTGTCCAGGAAGCCACTGAGCGATTATTCTCTCCTGTTAATAATATGGCTGCTGCATGCTGCAATCACGTTGAAGCTTGTAGTCACAAAGGTTTGTCGGGCTACGAATCAGTTTTAGAATTTGTGACTAAATGAGATTAAAAACATTGCGTTTTTTTTTCCTAGAATGAATCCAAATCAAGTACGTGATTCGACTGAGTGGTGCCAGTACACTTAGTTCCTTATCATCAGTCGTGATGATGTCACCGAAGGTTTATGTGGTTAAAAGTTAGTTTTAACTGTGAATTGTGTTGGATTTTGGAGGAGAGACCATACAATAACTTAAATTTATGAAGATATGAGACCACAGACATTTTGTTAGTGCTGTATTGAAGCCAGATCATGTATGTGAAACCCCAACTTTACAGTGATAACAGAATATTCCTCCCTAGACCGAAGTAAGTTTAGAAAACAGATTATTTTTGGTTTAATGCCCACTCAGCGATCTTAGCCAAGTTAATTGCATAAACCTTGGGTGTCTATTGTGTGCGCGGCGTATCTTGAGTGCTGCAAGTATTTTGTGATCGGCTACGTCTTCCTGGAGGGAATAGCTTTAATTGATGGCCGCCATTGTTTTTGTAACCATCTTGGATATCAACAAGGCAATCTGCTGCTGAAAACGTACAATCGATTATCTGTGTTCATTCTGCGGAGAACTCAAGATAGACCGCGGACACTTTAATACATGATTTATGGTAGTAAAGGTTTTTATGCCATACCTGGGTATCGTTACAAACTCGGTAACTACGAACATGAAGCAATAACTTTATGGAATGTTAACAAATGTGGGTTTAAACATGAAACTTAACATGGTAACTAATTCTCAGTGGCGTAATGAATTTGAGCTGGGCCCCTATGCAAAACTTCTGTGTGCCTCCCCCTCCCCCAGTTCTTTATTTTTTTTAACAAGTCCTAAGACTTCGGCTACATGAAAACGGCTGAACCATTTTCATGAAATCTGGTGCATGGAAATATGTTTTTGCATTATTTATCGACCAAATTCAAATGTCTTCAAAATTGGTTTGTTAACCGACACTGTCCATGCGATGCTCAAGATCGTGGATGTGCGATACGTTAACTTGAACATTAAAATTACTCTATTGTGGTTAGCAGATAAAACAAGGTTTCCATACTCTTATTTGATTTTTTGTTATTGATTCATCCTTTCGCAGCACAACTTTTCATTAAGCATGAACCTTTTTACATGCGGATTTGTTAATTACGGAATCTCACAGGCCAGGCACTGAGGTGGGCCCTCTAGAGGTCTGGGTCCGTACGCATTGCATACCTAGCATACCTGTACGTTACACCACTGGTAACTCTTCAATGTTTTCATGGCAAAAATTACTTGTGGAAAAAATCTGAACGTTCCCCTCACTTTGGAAGCATACTTTAACAGAAATAGGCACTTACTAACAATACTATGATATAGTAAAGAAAAATCCTTATAATTAATGTTTCTACCAAACCTCTGATCTTGATTAACCTTGATTCACTCATAACATTGTTTTATAATAAAATTAATATTTCCCCAGATCTTACGAAATAAGCTCGTAACAGTGATCAATGTTTATAGATGCAACGATTACGAATTTACATTTGCTTTCATGGCAAGTTGCTTAACTGTAAGTAGTTGGTTAAGTAGACATGTATTGTTTGTATTGTTCTGGGTCTATATCATTCTGTTTGTGTGTAATATCACACACACACACACTTGGTCAACAACGTTATTATTTGTATTGACGGGTGCTTGGCCCTGATTATTTATTCCAGAAATTTGTACGAAATGCTTTTACCTCGTATGTCTTATCGACTCTTGTTTAAACAGGGTATTTAAGACAAAGCTTAGCATTTAAGAGACAATCTTTTCCCCAGTGTTTATATCTTAAGTTCTTAATATAAAACTTTTATTTTCTTTATTGCTTCATTAAGGATAGATGAATCTCTTACTTACTGCATTCAATTCAATGCCAAATTCTAAAATGCATTCACAACGAAACGGGTATTTAGCATGGTATATCTGTCTATAATGTGATTGAAACGAAAGCCGGCTCGAAATAAAGTTTGTAATTATGTTTATGTGAGAGTTTCATTTTACTTGTTTGAGAGTTCAAACGAAGTACCCTTACACAGAAAGTGTAGGGATGTGACCTGTGATTTGAACTAATTTTAAATAAATAAATAAATAAAGCATTCTGCACCCAGTAGGGGCAAGGAGGACGGAAGGTTACATACGTTACCACTAACACCGGTCCTAGTAAGACGTTAATGGCTGCATCACAGATATGGACGCTTAAGGTAGGTGGACAAATCGGTTTTGTTTAGCAATCCACGAAACACACCCAGTGAGGTAGCCGAAACAACAGCCTCGGGGAGAGAGTTCCGAGGCGCCACCACCCGATTTGCAAAAAAGTACTTGCGACAGTCCAGGTTACACTTAGTGCTTCTAAGTTTAAAAGAATGGCCCCGGGTAAAATTATTTTCACTGCGGTCGAAGAAAGGCAGGTCCAATGGCCGTGAGCGATCTTAAATGTAAGAATCAGGTCCGCCTTCAGGCGCCTCAGCTCAAGTGGTTCCAAGCCGACAATATAATGATGTAAGATTGGTGGACCAGTGATTATTTCAAGACTGAACTGGGAGGAACTAAAGGTGAACACAATATTACTTGATAGGAAACCTGGTGTATGAAAACAAAAGTCATACTTAGAATTAGAAATTATAATTTGTAGTCCTCCGTGCTTGGTGTGAATTAGTTGTCAGTGGTTAACCAGCACGGGGCAGCAGCAGCAACGCCTGAAACATACTGAGTTGATAACTGGTGGTGTGCCAGTTGCAGTATAAACTCACAACGTTAGATTTATCCTGATGGCAGACAGCCCACTGAATCCACACACACTACATCTAACCTCCCACAAAGAGCTAAACTGTGGTGGATGGAATTTCTTTGGAGAACAGTGGGAGAGTGATTGTGTCAAGGATACCATTGTTAAGTGCTGCAACCGTGCAAGAGCAGTGTGACTTCCATCCGGCATCTCGAGCGAGCAAAAGCTAATACTGTTTAACGTATTGTTTCTGACAAGGCTCAGGCACCTATTATTCGTGATAGTTGGACCCACTGTCTGCTAATACCAACGTCCTGTCTGCTCACAGCTAACGTTTTCCAAGTCCAGCGACATGAGTTACCTTTTGAAACTCCTCTCACCCTGTAATTTCCCAGAAGCCCAGCAGTGAGCAAGGATATAGTCCCTGTATCACACTGCCTGAACTGCAATCTGTCATTGATTGGTATTTAAAAGGGAATCAGACTCAACCGTCTGAGCAGTATCTTGCAACAACAGTGTGCGGTGAACTGTAAGAATTTATTAGTCGATTAGACTACTTCCCTGAAACAGCTGGGCCAAAAGGTATCAAAAGGGGGGCGAGGGATAATCGTCTAACTGGAAAATCGCATAATTGGAAGAACGTATAACGGAAACAGTATAACGGAATATCATCTAACAGGAAATTCGTATAATGGAAAAGCGTCTAACTGGAAATTCGTATAATGGAAAATCGTTTAATATCCCTGCCTTGCTCGCGCTGCTGCGCTCGCTGCGGCTATACATATAACATCAGAAACCGCAGTTAGACGTTAATCCAGTTAGACGTTTATCCATTATACAATTATCCATTATACGATATTCATATTTAGATGCTTTTCCAGATTTTTTATTTAGGCAGATTTTAGACAATTATCCCATTAGACGATTTTCCAGTTAGACGTTCGTCCGACGCCCCATCAAAAGGTATCAAGCTTTTGACTGTGGTATTTTCCCCTAAAAGTCACGAGAACGTCATCACAACCACATTCTTTGAGTAGTTATCACTGTGGGACTGTTACTTCAAATTGTACTACAAAAAGTTACACTAAAATTAAACATTCGACCTAACCCAATTCTTCCAATGTGTGCAATTTTCCTACAACTTACCCCTCATTCTTCTGTATCCCAGGGCAGGGGCGTGTATCTCCCTCCCCTTTCCCCCCGTGCAAAGGATGGTGCGACGTTCCCATCACAGCACATGCATTCCCACTACATGCCCCCCCCCCCTCCCTTCCCTGGTCGCCAATCTGTACTCCACGTTACAAATTACATACTTTAAAAAAAAACTATAGCCAGAAAATGCGCAAGTTAAAAGCTCACAACGTTTCGGTTTCAATCTACTCCGACATCAGGTTTGTATGAAACTAAGTCATAGCACAAACTGTCGTGTCGTGTCACACCCCAGCAAGCATAACAATTGCTGAAACCACAAAATTTAAAATTTTAAAAGAATGAAGACCTCACCAGCATTCCCTTTCAGAAAATGTGTTGGGGGGAGGGGGGGGGGGGGAGGCACAAATAAAATTTTCATCGCGCTGCCATACATACATCTCTGAAATGCTCAAGAAAACACTCGTTACACAGGACATCCGTCTCGTATCCAAAATCCATCCCAATCTTAAGCAGCCTGCTCAGAACAGGTCTAACAAAAACTAGGCAGATGACACGTTGTGTACTAGAAGTACTGTTTATTGGAGAAACTACATGCCCAGCCACCTACGCGGGACAGAGTTTTCAAAAAAACTTAAAGATCAAATTGCATGTCGAGTCAACGCCTTAGTTCCGCACTGTTTCGCAACAGGAACCTCACCCCATAAGCTATCTACAGGGCACACCCCCGCACTGGATAATGTACAAATATTGTTTACCGAAAAAAAAAACACTAGGTCCAGAATTAATTTATAATCTTTGGTTATTTTAACACACCAATGCCCACCGAATAACCAACTTCTTCCTGAAAACGCATACATTACGAAGATTTTTCTTATCATTGACAAACTTAAATCTACTCCGAGGTTTGAAAGAAAGAAAAATATGCTGAAACAACACAAGTAAGGTGGATTTGGTGTGAAACAACCGTGGTGCTGCAAATTTCCATAACCCACGTCATTCTCACCTGGCCAGGTGGAAGGAGTGGTTTGCTGTTTCGCACCTCCTCCCTCCCCCCCCTATTTGCCTTTTTTGAAAGGGAGTGCTGGTGAGGGTTTTATTCTTTTAAAATTTTAAATTTGGTGGTTTCAGCGATATTTATATGCCAGGTGTGACACGGCAGTTTATTCTAGTAATTACTTGAATAATTAGGCTCCATTGAAAGCCAATAATATCAACTAGATGGGAGGGTACGAAATTAGCACCGGCCCACCAGACAACACCAGTAATTTTGAAATTTTACCGATCCTCATGGCCGATAGAAAATTCCAAAACAAACTGCTAGTAATATCCTGAAATAAAAAAAAAATGTAGATTTTTTCTCCTTGTTTTAACGGACTGTAAACAAAACAAGAGAACTCGACAACCAGCTTCCATTGGAATAGTACACCTTAGTCCCTACTGCAATCAAATAGTAATAAATAGACACAAATCGTTGTAAATATTAAGGAAAATGGGAAATTTCTCCATCATTGAGCCTTAAGAGTGTATGATTTGTCTTCCCTCTCCATTGCCTATGGCTGAGCAAATTCGGTCGAATGGAGTTCTGGTAACGGGTTCAGTGAGTTATCCTTATGCCAGTGGAGGATGTTGCCATAGCAGTAAGGCGCTATGCAGGTGATCTGGGGGCAGGCTGGGTAGCCGGTTCGAATCCGGGTCATGCCACTCTGACGAAACGTAAGTGCACAAAGGTGGCTTACTGAACTACGTTATTTCTAGTGTATGACTTTCGCTAATGGCTGATTTCCAATATTCCGCAAACAAGTAGTGGCGTCATTGTTTGTTGGCTTAACCCTGCGTTTCTAGTTGCCATGAAAATATACATTGTATAACTTTTTTGCATTTTCCTTCTCAATGCTGTTTAGTGTTAGAGAAAGTGAAGAGAACCTTCCGCGTCGCCACTGCACATCCTACTGGCAGCCTCCTGCATATAAAAGCTCGGACGGACCGTATCATCTTTTCTTCTCTAACCACCGTCCTATATGGTTGTGCTGTACAGACCTCCTGTGCTCCGTTTCTGCTACTAAGATGCCTCGTTCCAAGGGAGCACCTAGTGAACCGTTGGCCTGCCCAATGCCTT